>AWYF02000553.1:0-122699 GCA_000504405.2 Mycosphaerella sp. Ston1 | reverse complement strand
TACTAGTATACCTACTCCTGCTCGAGTAGGCTCCCCTCCGTTATTCTTAGAATTTATTTTTAATCGTACTTAATATTATAGGTAAACAGCGTATATACTAAGGTTTAATATAGTATTTAACAAGTACGATACAGAAGGAAGGAGAGTCCTGCGCTGCCTCCGAAATAGAGTGCGCGGAGTCCTTAGCATACGGGAAGGCCCGGCACTAGTACAGCCTAGTGCCTTATATTAGGGCCTCGCCCTTTATAGAAGGTTAGGTATTAATATACCCGACGGTATATATATACGTAAGGCCGTAGGTTATAAGGTACGGTATAGTATGTCTGTTATATATACCTTAAAAGAGAGGGATACCGCAGTACTACGATAGATTTATTATAGACTAATCCTACGTAACTTAAGGTAACTACCTATATATAATATATAAAGTATCTAGTATATCTGCCGCGCTAGTTCTAATGCCCTTATATTATAGTAATTACTCGACCTCCTATTATATCTAATACTTACCTCGTAAGTCTCTATATTATAAGGTACCTTACTAAGTCGCAGTAGATACAAAGGAGTTGCCGATAGTAGTATTGTTGCTATTACCTTTATACTCTTCGCTATGCTCCTCCTCGTACTCGTCGTAAGTCTCGTCCTAGATTAGTACTATAAAGTTAGCTATACTGAACTTACGGAGGTCTAATCTAGTAGCGAAGCGGGTAGTACGGACAGTTAGAGGGGTTAGAGTATTCTCGCGCGTATTAGAGGTGCCGTCTATGCCAAATTCCTCGGCTTAATTAAATTCGTCGATCTTATTAGCGAATGTATTAGTACTACCGCTAGTGCGACCCTAATAGCCGCCGCCCTAAGTACTATAACGCTAACTGCTAGCGCAGTCGCGATTGCCTTCGAGGTTATCTAGCGTATCGTCGTCCTCGTTAAGATCGTTAGTATTAGTACTAGTACGGAAATTAGAAGATTAAATAGGAGCTTGCTTCTTAGGTAGTAGGCTAATAGGGATATAGGTCTGCTAGGTAAGCGCAAAGCTTCGCTTCTTGCTCTCCTTTATAATGCGGAACTTCTAAGTTAACTGCTAGAAGTCGGTAATATCGACGTCGTTATAGGCTAGAAGAAGGGCTACTATATTAAAGAATTCGAGTACTTTATTCTAGTTACTAGCCTGCTCGCGCGGGTCGAGGAGTTGCTACTTGCGAATACGTATAGCTATATTAACAAAGATAGACTTAAGAAACTACTTGCCTAACTCGGAACTGCCTTCGATATTCAGGTAGTTCTTTATAAAGTAGTAGCCTAGAAGTATTAGCTATAAGCGGTATACCTTAGACAGGGAAGTATAGCTTATAGTAGAAGTAGTTAGTAGCGCTAAATGCCTTACCGACCTTAATTGCAAAGCTGCTATTACTAATCTCGAGGAGTATTAGATCCTGGCTAGTTATTACCTAGATAAAGCTCTTAAACTAGCTATACGTCTTTAACTTATACGAGCGGCAGTTCTCGAGGAACTTAGTACGGGCCTAGTCGAAGTCGTTACTATTAGAGTCGAGGCGATTACTAAAGACAAAGTAGATAACATCCTAGAAGTTAAGGTTAACGTATACGAGAAGTATGTTCTAGCGGATAATACGGTCGAGTCTAGTACTAAAGCTCTTCTTCTCCTCTAGTATAAGAGGCACGTATATTGCCCTAGCGGACTTTATCTAACTCTTGCGGCCTACTATCTTACTATCCTCTATTGCCTTACGAAGCTGCTAGCGCTTAGACTTAGTAATAATAAATTCGTTTAGGCTAACGATACCCTTACTATTAAGGCTCGATATTAAAGAAGACTATTAAATACTACTAAGCTACTAGCCGCCCTACTAACAAGCAGATAGTATACGAACGCTATATCTAGTAATAGTAGGGAATAGAGTACTCGCGTTGCGCTACTAACGGACGAGATGCGGTAAAGTAATATAATACTAAGACTAGGAGAGGCTTGCTTAGTTAGAGCCGCCGGATCGAGGAATAGTAAGACTCGCTAGCCTAGAGCTAGAGAGCTATTACGGCTAGCGTAGACCGCTACTACTACTACTAGTAGGAGCTGCGCGCTAGCCGACGGGAGTTAAGAGGCCTTAGTCGGCTGTATTAGCTAAGGCTAGGTCGAGAAACTATAGCTGCGACTGCGACTGCGACTATAGTAGCTAGTAAGGGATCTAGTAGTTGTATACGCTAGTACCTTAAGGTTCCGGATAGGATAAAGACGCGCCCTGCGCTCTAGGTTACTAACTAAACTCTTCTTCTTAACGCTAGTCAAACTCTTACTGTTAACCAAAGTCGTGCTACTAGCCGAACTTATGCTCTTCTTAACTGTACTAAGGATCGTCCGGGCCTAAGCCTAGACCGAGACTACGTCTAGAGCTACCGCGAGGCATTAAAAGGCCGGCAGCGCCGCGCGTAGGAGTGCCGCGACCGCGAGGAGTATTGCGGCTACTAGCGCGACCGCGAATAGATAGCGTATTGCCGGCGTTAGGCTTCCTAGGAGCTATAGCGATAATACGATAATGCGATAATACAAGGATGCGATAGAAGATATATATTAGAATAGTGTTAACAAAAGATATACCTGCCGGGGTTGTTTGTCGTTTGTCGTTTGTCGTTTATCGATAGTAAAAGGCATAGATAATAGAAATTTACGTCGCGTTACCCTACCGGCACGTTCTGTATTTGCGTAGCCTAAGGTACGACTATATATTATAATACTTTCTTATATTAGGTCTGTATCGCCTACTGCTATATTAACATTACGAAGTATAATAAGTCGCCGTATGCCTATTAGCGCACCTTATATCCGCGTCGGACGAGACCGAGATTAAGACCGTACCGAACAGATACTATCTGCCGTTAAAGCGGTAGACGATAATTCTTAGGAGATGCAGGTAGATATCGACGACGCATATAGTTTTATAGCAGATAGTATTAACCTAGAGACTATAATTAATACTAACCTAGAGCCTCTTACTCTTAAAACCCTCGAAATCCTCGAAGATAACGATATCGTACCCGATCCCTAAGAGTTCTAGCATGCCGAGCAATATAACGAGGCGCTACTATAAGTCGACCCTAAGCTCGTAGCTATTCTAACCTAATCCTTCGGGGAGCGAGAAGAAGAGACGGAAGAATAGGACAATTACGCCGTATACGACGATAGTAACCCGTCTGAAGTAATCTCTTATCGGAGGTTAAAGGAGACTAGACCCTCTCGCTTTGCTACTGCTCTTAGGCTATAGTGCGAAGAGGTAGCTATTTTACGGACAAACTATAAGAGTCTGCTCGAGCTCCTTTAGATAGATAATATAGATATTAAGGCTCTGCTGTCTTGCGTATTAACCCTAAAGAAGTAAGCAAAGTCTCGTCTGCCTCTTCTTAAAATACGCTCTAAGATAATTCCTCTAAAGATTAAAAAGCAGTCTAAGTATAAAGATAAGGAGCTTCTAGTTATGTTTAATCCGGTCTATCTTTTTATAAAGAGTATGTCCGTCCTAGTTTATACAGAAGCCTGCTAACATCTTCTAGTTATAGAGTCAGATATTAGAGGTACAATATATATAGGTCTTAGTAAGTACTATAATACTTATCTTTAAGATAAGCTATATAAGTCTTATACCTAGCGGTTATCTATTCGAACGACTTCCGGTAAATTTGTATACTACTAAACCGGTCTTCCTATCCTGCTATCCGACTATATATCCTTCGATTGCAGGGTTCCGTATTGCCGTAAGGGCTATCGACTAGGTATAACCTTTGCCTATATCGGCCGAGTTATTAGAGTTAGACGAGACTTTCGCAGTAGTACTATAGTACGGAGAGGCTAGGTTACTATCTAGATCTAGGAACTGTTCTATCCGTAGGATATGCTAAGTATATAGAGTACAACCCTCGATCTACCTCTAGCAGATAATAAGGTATTCCTATTATAGAACAACGTCTTCTTTTATATAGAGAGTTAGGTTAAGCACCGTTTTGACGTCGCACTCGACTATATATTCGATAACTATAAACTTAGCCCGGACCGAGCGCTATACAGTTATAGTAATAGCCTAGTACTACGCCGGATTGTCGACGGTAGTAGTAGGGATATCGTAATAACACTACTATGCCTTAATAACCCGATCCGTAGGGAACTCGAGATCGCGGTATTTAGTCGAACGTATATAGAATCCCTTAATGCTAGGGTATCTAGAGGGCGTAAGACTATATTACTTCCGCTTATAACGTTTATTAATGCCTTCGGACTATACTATAACTTATACCGCTCTCTAATAGGCATTTACTTTATTCTTGCGGCCCTAAATATATACGACCGGAATCGACGTACGAATATATATCCCTTAACCCTTGGGCCTTATAGTTCGAATTTCGCGGATATCGTAGATGCTATCCGGCTTCTCTCTATACTAGATAAGGGCATTAATGTCTATATTCCCGGAGAAGGCAGGGTTCTTCTAGTTGCTTTTATATTAGCGTTCCTTAGGGATATGCCTTAGCAGTAAAAGAATTCTAGAATAAAGACGTAGCGCGCTAACCTCAGTTGTCGTATATACTATATTTATACTAACTTCCGAGGGCTACTCGACTACGATATCTTTCTCGAGGGCCGCTACTACTATACTATTATAGAGATACGTAAGGATATAGACAATCTCGGAACTAAGGCTGCTCGTAATATATACGGAGTTAAATAGGGTATTAATCTAGATATAGCTGCAATAGTATTAACGCGGATTTCGCCTGCACTCGATATAATCTAGACTCGACTAGGTACTAATCTAGCTTACTCTAAGTATTAGGGTTTAACGTCGATAATATATTACCTCCTCCTCGATAGGAAGTACCTATTCCTATTACTAGGAAGGAGTCCGCTAATACGTATAATGCAGGTATCCTTACCCTAAAGGCCTGCGAGCAATACGCTACTATTCTGCGCACCTTTCCTTTTCCGCTAAGCTAGCCTCGAGTTTAAGGTCTACTTTACTACCTTAAAAGCTACAGCCTGTCGGAGTATACGAGATAGTTAATTATAGTACTAGTACTCCTCCGCTATTAGCTACGTCGAAAGCATATTAGGCTATATCTGCTCCGCGTCCTAGAGGTAAATAGTATAAGTATAGCCGTTAGATACATCGTTAGCTAGTTCGCAGCTATAGCGCGGAGCAATTTAGTCTTAATAAGTACGTCGGTAAGTCGAGCTAACTGCCGAGATATTTATATTATCGTTTATAGCTACCGCACGAACCTATAGCAGCTTCTATCCGCACTGTCGCAATCTATAGCGCTCGATAGGCGTAGGTCGAGGACTGCTATACCTAAACTGCCGACTACCCTAATAGATTAGGACTATAGTACTCCGAATTATCTAAGTCTAGTGTCTTTAGTAGGCAGTGCTAGTAGCGGTAATAAGAAGGCGGAGCAATACCTTAAGGATATAAAGAAGCCTAATATATATATCGCTATTTACTATTTACAGCTCTATAAAGAGTATAGACTGCTAGTTAACTTTAATATCCTTATTAGTAAGGACAAGCATCGTAGGTTTAAGAAGTAGATATATAGTACTAACTACCGGAACCTAGAGAAGGACCTACTAATAAAGGAGAACCTCTACTAAACCCTTCGACTAGTACTAGCGAATAGTACTAAGGAAGACGAAGTCGCTACGCGGTTAGTAAAGGATATCTATTATATATATCTATCTCTTTTTATAACTATCCTTCTACGATTAGAGCAGACTAGGCTTAAGGCTATTAACGACGACGATAACGAGCTCGAGGGTATCGTCGGCGACCCTAATTATATCTAACCCTCTACTATTAGATATATCTAGGCTAAGTATAACTACTCTTATCCTCGTTTATACTTGCTTGCTAACTAGCTATACCTATTGTTTAGGTTCGTATGATCTCTTAACCTCCTAACCCGCGGGTCGCAGCTCGCTATTCGCCTAGCGTTTGTAGTAGTACTAACTGCGGTATACGCTCGCGACTACGGAATGCCTAATATTATTATATTTAGTAGCTCGTTCGTCTAGAGCAAAAAGATTGCCTTCTACGACCCGACTACGTAGCGACGATATATATTTAAGATCGGTAACTTTATACGATTGCGACTCGGTCTAGGCAATATCCTTCGGATAGACTAGATTATTATCTATACCTTCGAAGGTCGATAGCAGCTATTTGTAATAGGTACGCTACTTCTAGTAACTACCGCTAATATCGAGGACCTAGTACTTAGACGAGGATATCGCTATATTAGACTTAATAATATAGCACTAAAGCCTATACTCTTTAGCTTGCCCTCGCTTAGCGCTGCGTATATATACGTTATACCTATCTAGCGTAACGACGACGACGACTCTATCTCCTTAGTATCGGGCACGGATACCTTGTCTACGATAGAGTTTATATAGTTATAGAACAGCTTGTAGTAGTTATAGCTATCGGGACTAGACGGCGTCGCTAGACTAGACGGTATCGCTAGACTAGACGGTATCGCTAGACTAGACGGTCGCTCGATAAGACTAGACGGTCGCTCGATAGAAATAGACGGTTACTCGATAAGGATAGATAGTATTGCTAGATAAGGATAGATAGTGTCGCTAGATTCTACTTAGTATAGTCGGGGTGCGACGAGAGGATAGCACAACAGGATTATATAACAGACGTATCTTAAGCGCGAGAATAGGGGTAGATAATATTAATAAGGAATAAGAAGGGAACAGGAATACGTCTTCCTACTACGGTTTTAGTAAAGGTTGCAGGCAATTAGGGATAGTAGTAGCGGGCGGCTAGGCTTAGTACGCGGATTAGTACAGATTATAGGTACGATATATAATTGCTATATAAGACGTATAAGCGATAATCTTCTATATTAGCATAGTATATATACTAAGTATATAGCGTATTATTATATATATAGTTAGAGCGATATATATTAATATTCTAATATACGAACGAATTCTAATACGCGAACTTTCTTCTAATATATAACTAAGGAAGTAATATACGGACAAAGAAAGCATATAATAATATAGCGCTACGTATACAGTACAGTACTATACAATTACTAACACTAACCTCCTACGCTCTAGCAATATAGTACGTATCGATATTGGTTATCAAGTTAACACTACGTCTACACGCTAACGATCCCCCATAAGCCCACGGTAAGGTAAGATAGATACATGTTATCGTGACTCGAGTCGTGAGTTCACGACGGGTGCGTACGGCCGACGTTCGTGCGAAAGAAAGCATGAGGCCAGTGGGGTGGAGGCTGTGGCTTGACCTTACAGTACCAGGTGCCTTGGCGTAGTTCTCTGTGGCTCGTCGGAGATATTTTGGCATCCGACGGCGGCACGGTCGAAAGGATGCAACACACCACAACCGACACGAGCACACAATGGTTGGAGCCGGAGTGTGCCCAGAGCGGGTCTTCAGTGCCTCCACCACCACTATTACACTTATCACTACCTTACTACAAGTATCACCATTGCATTGTTGCTTGTGGCTATAAGTTACACCGTCTCGTGTGTACAGGCAGCCAACGCCTCTCCTATCACATGCAAAACTGATGACCTAGCTCAATACCTTAGGACTGCATCCTCTCTGCGCTTGCATCTGCATCAGCTTCTGCTTTTGCTTCTGCTCCTGTTCACGAGCTAGGCTACCTCATCTCTTCTCCTCGACCAGCAGTCAGGGTATTGCAAACCGTAAGGCCATGGTGCCGCCGCCGCCAGAACCTCGAGACCTTCTACCTCCACTTCTCGCATGTCTTCCGACAACATTCGTCTCCTCGCAACCTCCCCCCGCACTGTTACCACTGCTCGCGCCTATTCTACGCCAAAGAGTCAATTTTCTGTCTGGGAATAGCACTGATGGCTGGTTGCCGTTGCTGTCATGGAACACGAGCCTGGGCGCGAAATTGCTCAAAACGGTGGAGCGGATGAATCTAGAACCACATCCAGTATCAGGAGAACTAGAGCTGGAAGATATCAGGCCTGCCAGGTACAGGTGCCTGGATCCAGAGACGTTGCAAGCCCGTTTGGAGGTCGACCAATTTGACCTGCTGCCCATCTACGTGTGGTGTGAGAACGACGAGCACGGATTGTCTGGGCCAGGCTGGAGACTCGCAGAGCTACGGCCGCTTGACGATACCGAAGACAGCACACAATGGCTCGAATCTGCGGCCGAGGCTGGCGAAGTGGCTACAAATGGGCATGTGCTACCAATGCATTCAGACGGCCGCACTGAAACTTCGGTCGGGCAAAATGGGGACGATTCGAACGATGACTATTGGGCAGCATATGACAGGAGTCCTGGACAAACACCTGCACGGACGCCAGCGAAACGCTCTCCAGCTCCATTCGCAGCCAGTTCTGCAGGAGGGCTTGCAAATCGAGAAGAAGAGGATTACTATGCGCGATATGGCGAGGAAGTGCAACCAGCAATGGACTCACACGACCCGGACGAAGAGTATGGCGAAGCAGCGGGGAGCACGTTGAACGGCGATGCGCTGGCTGCCATTCACGCACCTGCTCGCCCCGACTCTGCCGATTATTATGCCTCCCTTCAACCACATGCGGAATGGAAAGCCAATGATCAGCAGCATGACTCTGCCATAGCCACCGCGAACAAGCAAAGTCCCGAAGAGAGCCACAATTGCCTTTCTATGCCTCGTCCGATTTCGCCAACTTCATCAAACGCCAGCGTGAATCTGTTGGAAGAAAAGGCCGCAGAGATGGAAGAGAGTTGCGACCAAGCTCAACTTGCTATCAAGCAGCATATCAGTACAGACATGAAGAGTCTGTTTCGACTGGCAAAGGCGTCTGGGATGCAGCGCACAGAATTCGAGCGAATTGTTAGAAGGGAACTCGACGTGCTTAGCATGCTTGATCGCGATGAGTGAGTGAGGCATGATGTCTTTGCGTGTCGCCCACATGATGTAACGATGGACAGAACGTTGAAGGCATGTAAATCATGGCATGCCATCGTGTACTCCCTACTTTCCCAACATTAGCGAACCTAGGCATCATAGTGAGGAGGTCGGGCAGGGCAGCGAATACCTACTGTATCGCGCCACCTCGTGGGGTCCCTGTAACGTTTGTGATATAAGGAAGGCTTAGCAGGCGTAGGCAGTCATTCAAAACCGCCATGCTCAAACCCTCGCCCTCCTTAGTACGGTATCGCCAGCACTGGGCACCAACAGCAGGCAGAACAGTATATGTACCTACATGTAGCCTTCAACCACTCCGGGCCGTATTAACTGGTCGACCGATAGCTTGAACCCCTCGTCAATCTGTTCCATCGCCCAAGGCTAAGCCTTTTGGCAAAAGCTTGAACAGCTCGGAAAGGACGGCAGTAATGACGCCCCACAAAACTCGATCTTCAGCTAGGTAAGGTACCTTAAGATACATATGCCAGCGAGCGTTTGAGCAGACGGTGGCTCAGCACTGTAATGAGAGGTAGCGTGGTGAAACGCAACTCAAATGCGCCAATCATATCGTGCTGCAGCCGACGGTCCCAGCTTACTACACCGTTTGGAAAGTGGCGGAGCTCTGCCAGCTGAGAACATAAGGTTCTGTGGTTGTCGTAATCGTAATAATAATCTCTCACCAGACTCACCTCAAGAACTGGCCACTTCCTGCTTCCTCACACCAGCCACAGCTCATCAATACCTTACAACCTCGCCGTCTGTCCTCTGCACGCTTTCCTCACCATTTCGACCACCTGCGCAAACCGAGCGAAACTCGAATCAGCTTTCTCTGGAGCCAAGTGTACCTAGGTTATCTTGACGCGTACTCGCAACGCTCCTTCGTCGCAATCCAGACCGAAGCTCCAGGCATCACACCGAACGACCTCGCGCTCCTTCCCCTACATACCACACACGATGTCAAACCAAGGCTACTATCAAGGCGGAGGTCAGCCCCAATACGGCCAACCGCAGTACCCTCCACAATCGTAGTAAGTCAAACGATCAATGTGGACTCTCTTGTCGCAGCGTCTCACCTTGCTAACACTCTATAGCGGTCAGCCTCAGTACGGTGGTGGGTACCAGCAAGGTCCACCGCCCATGCAGTACCAGCAAGGTTACCAACAGCAGGCGCCTCCGAGACAGAAAAAGGATCGAGGATGCTTGGGTGCGTGTCTCGCGACGTTGTGCTGCTGTTTTCTGTGTGAGGAGGGCTGTGAGTGCTGCGCGGACTGCTGTGAGTGCTGTATGGATTGCTGTTAGTTCGTCGCGTAGGTATCATTGGACTGGGTTGCGTCACGTGTACGAAGTAGGATAAGGGACGTGACTGTTGAGAATGGGTTGCTACATGTACCTACATTGTATTGGAACATGATGCTAAAGTGGTAAAACAACACAACATCTTTCAGGCACTTTATCTGTCATCACTGCCGTTGTAGAATGTTCTTTGCTCACTAGCCTCCGAAGAAGTCACCCTTCGACATTGAAGTAGCCTTCCGTCACCCGCTTCAAGAAGCCTTTCACCATCTTGCGTGCGGCCTCACCACTCACAGCTTCTTGTGGTGTCGATACCAAGCGTGACCCTTGCTCATGAATGCCTTGGCAAGTCCAAGTCTCAGCCTTATGGGTGGAGCTGGTGTGGCGGTGATGTGGATGCTAGTGTGGAGCTCTTTGTGCTTGGCCATTTCTCCGGTCGTCCTAGTAGAGCTCATATACCCATGGATATGCTCATTGTTCAAGGCTACAGTAGATCCCTCTCGCGGTGATCAGGGTCGGACCAGATAACTCCCCAGGGCCTTGTCAAACTTCTCTACACGGATCGGCATTTCCATACTGTAGAATGGATTCTTCATGACGAAGTCGCCATAGATCTCGTAACACCTTCTGACCACAAGATCTGTATTGGGCTGTTCGGGACTAGTGAAAAGCAGAAACTTGATACCAGTCGGACTTTGGTAGCAAGTAAGTCTGAAATGGCTGCTCTCCAGACTCTCAATTCCAGTAGTGAGTGGTCTTCTGTTTCCTGGTATGGCTTGCACAGGGGGCGCGGGGTTGATGCTGCGCGAGATTGCATGAATGCCATGAAAGGTGCCGGCTAAGATGAGGTAGTCGTTCGAGTCTAGCTTCTGCAGTCCAGGAGCAAAAGTACGATTGTAGACCAGGCCGCCTGTGAGTTGTTAACGGTGCACAAGACTGTATGTTGGAGGGAATGTGTACGCACCAGCTTTGTTGATGATCAGGAGGGCGAAGACTACCATATCGGCGACGGTGGAGATAGCGGATCGAACAGTGTGCTCGTCATGTACATGTAGTGGGTCAAGGCGAATGAATCTGAACGGGTGTGGTCTTGCTCTCTAGATCTATGGGTGCCATGTGGGCAAGCACGATGGACAAGAGACCTCCACTTTGGGCTTGGCTTCTCGAAAGCTCTCCCCATCTCTCTTACCTTACATGTACCTTACCTTACCTTGCCTCGTCTCCTCCACTTTGTCTCACCACGACACGCGCCAAGGTACCGACCAGCAGTCACTGGCGCTTTCGGCTGATCATGAGCTGTCACCAGAAATTCCAGCCACGCTGAAACAAACGCACATACATCTGCAAGCACAGCGTGGACCTCTACAACCTACGAGAAGTGCGAGGTCATGTCGAATCCGAACACCAATGGCGCCATTGCCCGAATCGCCAAGGAGATTGCGTCGGCGCAGAAAGGCAGCGATCTGTCGATTGCAGTGGCCTGTCGCGACAGCGACGTACGAAATGTTCGCGCATTGATTATCGGACCGCCTGAGACCCCGTGAGTGGGAGCTCCTGTTCGTCTCGCTCCATTCGCTGCGTGCTGTGGCTGACTCCTCGTCCAGGTACGAGTTTGGCTTCTTCGAGTTCGACATGAAATTCACCAAGGAGTATCCCATCAAGGCTCCCGCAGTGCGATGTATCACGACTAACAGCGGTCGAACCCGCTTCAACCCCAACATCTACGCCGAGGGCAAAGTATGCCTGTCCATCCTAGGCACCTGGCGTGGAGAGGCTGGAGAGGAATGGAGCGCAGCGCAGGGTCTGGAGAGCGTTTTGATCAGCATACAGAGCCTCATGTCGAGCAACCCATACGAGAATGAGCCCGGGTACGAAACCAATAAAAAGGAGGAGCCGCAACCATCGGCGTACATCGCTAAGATTCGACACGAGACGCTGAAAGTTTCCGTTTGCCAGCGGCTAGAGAGCTTGCTTCAGATTCAGCCCGATAGGATCGAGCCTGCTATGAAGAAAATCAAGCTCAGTCCAACGGACGAGTCACCCGAGCCACCCAAGTCGCCCTTTGCCGATGCCACGAACGGCTCGTCAACACCAGCTTCGGTCCATGAGTACGATGCTGAGGCGACATACAATGCCCTGGATCAAGGCCAGTGGGATCCCTTCGCGGATCTCGTCAAGCGGAGGTTCTTATGGTATTACGATGCGTACATTCGTTCCATCGACCTGTTTGGCGAGGCACAACCAGATGGTACAGCATTCAAGAGGATGGAATTCGAATACCCACCAAACAGTATGGAAGGACATTTCGGGTACAAAAGTCTTAAGACTCGTATGGCCGCCATCCTAGCCAGACTGGACCAAGAAGCTCAGTCCTGGGAGCAACTTGGCGCCCAACAAGTCATGTCGGCGACACAGCTGGCTACACAACTTGCTTTCCAGTTCAAGCAACTGGAGGACAAGTGGAATTCAGGGTCATATAGCGGATGCCGCATGGAGATCAGCTTGCCGAACCCCAGGAATCCATTTGTATGGCACCTGACATTGTTCGGTGAGCCAATGACTAACCTTGAGTGAGTATTTATGCACCGTGGGTTGTCGCCAGCGTCACTGACAAATCTCTGTAGCGGCGGTATATTCAATCTGGTCGTGTCTATTCCTCCCGACTTCCCAACCACGCAGCCCCGGGTAAAGATTCAAACGCCCCTTTTCCACCACCGCGTATCAAGCAACGGGCATCTCTGTTACTTCCCTACCAAGGAAGACGAGATCGGGTCTCATCTAGACGCCATTGTAGCCGCTATTGAGGACAAGACAGCAAATTTTGATCCGCGCGCCATGGTTAACCCTGAGAGCTTCGAACTGAAGTGGGGTGGACAGGACAAGCGAAAGCTATACAATCGCAAGTTGCGGCGCAGCGCACAGGAAAGCAGTGAGTTCTTGTGATGGTCGTCCGCCAGGCCATGGATATTGCGACAGCGCACCAACCCAGACGGCCAACCAGTAGCAGTCCGTAGGCCGATGGACGACTGACTGGTAGCTTTCTCGTAGGTCTCGAATTGAATCCACGACAAGCTACTGAGACTGATCAGTGGATACTATCGACGATTCTGCAGCGATTGAAGCCTTCTTAGCGGTATGCACAAAAGGGCATGATGAAGGACTTGACGATTTCAGGCGTTTCGGGCATACAACAGGACTAAGCATGATACCCACCCAGATTTCTGTTCTAGCGAGGAGTTCTGGCACACTGGCTCCACATTGCTTGGAAGCCCATGCGTGAATTGTATCATAAAATAACGACATAGGTCTCACACAGCTGCAAGTTCCGAGTAGTCGTGACCATGTTTTCGGTGTATGAACAACATCTTCATACTGCCGAGAAAGTGTGTCAAACCGTGCAGTACAGCGGAAAGCTTCCACTTCGCTTTAGCTCTTGTTGACGTTCTTGTTGATTCCAACCCACGGCCAGTCATGTAGGTATATTTGCCTGAGGCATTTATGAGTGGGTCCACTTTGAGCGCGACTGCCTCGACGCGTGTAACGTGTTGGCGTGTCTGCCTTCGAGCAGAACATAGGTTTTGTTCTGGCTCTGCAACATCATCTACAACCCAACATGAGACGGAAATGCACGGAGACGGAACCTGTCTATAGACAACATGGTCGTGACGAAGGTGCTGTGCGTGGCTGAAAAGCCTTCCATCGCAAAGGCGGTGGCTACACATCTCGGCGGCGGACGATTCCAAACAGTGAGCACGGCCTCGTAAAGGCGTGAAGTCATGACTGTCGCTGACTGCCATAGCATAGTATTGCGGGAAACCAGTATGTCAAGAATTACGAGTTTGCGTTCACCTTTCCAGGATGGGGTCCGTGTGAGGTTACCATGACTTCAGTTCTGGGTCATTTGATGGAGCAAGACTTCTCTGCAGAGTACAAGAACTGGCGGTCTCGAGATCCATCTGCCCTCTTCGATGCCCCCATTGAGACCTTTGTGGCCGACAAGATGAAAGGCGTGGCCAAGAATATCGAAACCAAGGCTCGCTATGCTCATTATCTGTACATATGGACAGACTGCGATCGCGAAGGCGAGCACATTGGTGCAGAGATTCGGGAGTGCGCTTTCAAGACCAATGCGCGACTCCGCAGTGCAGGCAAAGTCGTACGTGCGCGTTTCTCGAATGTTGAGCGCAGCCATGTGCTCGATGCAGCTCGACGCCCTGTTGCTCTCGACGAGGCACAAGCCAATGCAGTTTACGCCCGCACCGAACTCGACTTACGGATCGGTGCATGCTTCACGCGCAGACTGACGATTTCTTTGCAACCCATGGTGCCTGGAGCTGTTGAGGCCAAGAAGATCATCAGTTATGGAAGCTGCCAATTTCCCACTCTTGGCTTCGTGGTGGAACGATATATGCGCGTGAGAAACTTCGTTCCTGAGACATTCTGGTCTATCAAGGTCACGCATACGAAAGAAGGTGCCAAAGTCAGCTTCAACTGGGCCCGCAAGCATTTATTCGATCGAATGATTGCTGTCATTTTGTACGAGCAATGCATTCACGCGAGACATGCGACTGTGACGAGGGTGCAGACTATGCCAACTTCGAAGTGGAGGCCCTTGCCTTTGACGACTGTCGAACTGCAGAAATGCAGCAGTCGCTTCCTTCGTATGGACAGTCAGCGCGTCATGGGCGTTGCGGAAAGCCTGTATCAGAAAGGCTTCATCAGCTACCCCCGCACAGAGACAGATCAATTCGATCGGAACATGGATTTGCAGCAGCTGATCCAGAACCAGGCTCAGAATCAATCACGATGGAGTCAACATGCACAAAGTCTGCTCACCAATGGGTTTCAGTGGCCACGCGCTGGCCGGCACAACGACAAAGCTCATCCGCCCATCCACCCTGTGAATTTTCTAGCCCCATCCGCACTCGATGCAGAATCACAGCGGGTCTACGAGTTCATCACTAGACGATTCCTAGCATGCTGCAGCGATGATGCCAAAGGCAGCAAGACCGAGATCACCATCACGTATGGGCCAGAGACCTTCAGCGCATCTGGATTGACCGTCCTAGAACGCAATTACCTGGATGTATACCCTTATGATAAGTGGACGAGCAGTCAAGTTTTGCCCGAATTTCGCGAAGGCGAAGTCTTCGTGCCCACTGAGGCCTTGCTTCATGAAGGGAAAACGTCTCCACCTGGCTATCTGACAGAACCCGAATTGATCGCACTGATGGACACCAACGGAATTGGCACAGATGCAACTATGGCGGAACACATTGCCAAAATCAAAGAGCGCGAGTACGTGCAGACCAGACCTCGGGCTGGACAGCATCGTGGCATTGACGACGCTGCATCTGACGAGGACAGTGACGGCGAGGCGCCTGTAGAACGTGACCGAGGTCGTGGAAGAGGCAGAGGTCGTGGTAGTCGTGGCAGAGCGGGGGGCCGTGGTGGCGCGAGCAATCGAGTTGGCGGCAGCACCACAGGCGTAGAAGAGTTCATCCCAACCACGCTGGGTGTTGCGCTGGTTGAAGGCTATGAAAGCATGGGTCATGAAATCAGCATGGCTAAGCCTTTCCTTCGCAAGCAGGTGAGTCCGGTCTACTACGCTGGCTGCGTAAGTTCACTGACTCTTTCCAGATGGAACTCAAGATGAAAGATATATGCGAGAGCCGCACGACAAAGAGCGCTGTGATTCAGGAAATGGTGGAGCAGTACAGGGCCACATATACGCGAACAGTTCAAGGCATGAATCTACTTCAGGCTGTAAGTCACTTGGACAAAGTCTGTGCAACACCTCAATGCTAACTTGAAGTAAAAGTCCGTCCGCAGATATGTGCAAGGCCTGCCAGGCTAAGGACATTGGTAGCCGACACTCTGCATATTGAAGTCGTCGAGTTTTCCGGTGGCAGACATGTTGACGCATTGCACAGCGTCAGGACCATGTGTCGACTCCAGAAGTCTTCGGATAGCATGATTGGCCATCACGGCCCTCTCTCTCACCTGCAAGGCGACGGGTATACGACTGGGATATCCCAAGACACATGCGTGCAAAAAGACTCCAGATGAAGTGCAACTGCTCGATTAGATGCGCAGCCTGCGCAGCCACGCATCGTGGAACAGCAAAACTTTCAATAAGGCGTGCGCACAATCTGCACTGCTACGGTGCTTGCTCGATATGATGCAGGACATTTACACTCTCGCTCTAGGAACAGGAGAGTTGGAAGTGAAATAAAACTTTTAGAAAAGGAATGTGAGACCCATATGTTCACTTTGTCGAATTTCATCTTCGAGATTGCGTTGGCCTCACGTTGTCGTGGTCCAAAATGACTGTGGGAAGTCCTATCTCGACCATTCTGTGCTTCCAATTCTATACCAAGGCCTAAGGTTTATGATAGCCGGGGAAAGTCACACGTGATTGGGCAATAGGTATTTTCTAAGGTGACTTGTCTTGCCCGAAACATTTCATCAGCTCATACTCACACCGTATACACTGTGACACTAGCCTCCTTGAACTCCACTGTCCAGAGTTGAGCACTGTGTGTCATGGCCCAAAGTCAAGCTCAACTGGACCACGTCGTTCTACTATTACCGTATAAGGACATTCTGAAACCCCCGACATGGCTTACAGACCACTTCGTCATCAGTGAGGGAGGCCGGCATGAGGATCACAAGACCGAGAACAAATTGATCCTCTTTGCGGATGGCTCTTATCTCGAATTGATCGCGTTTATCAATGATGATCCCAAGCACAGAGAAGGTCACTGGTGGGACAAGCCGTACGGAGTCATCGACTATGCCCTGACTACGCCGGACGAGAACTTTAGCACTCTGCTCGATATCAAAGAGCGACTGTCCCAGAGTGATACCGGCATCTCCTACACTGAGCCACAGGATGGCGGTCGGCTCAAGCCGGATGGAACACAGCTGAAATGGTTAGTAGTGCCCGCCCCAAAGAACGAAAGAAGAAGAAGAAACAAAATATCGCACGTACATATATGATAAGATACGCTGACATTCAGAGGGTGTTCAGGCGAGTGACGTTCCCCACTGGAGTTGCGCGAGGCAGCGTCCCCTTCTGGTGCCACGATCGGACTCCTCGCGGGCAAAGGGTGCCTGTAACGGCCAGCAGTACCACGCATCCATGTCAGGCGACTGGCATAAGTGCAGTTGTGGTCGAAGTGTCTGAATTCTCATCCCTTGCGCGTCTCACCAACGCCACAGCGGCGATTCTGGGCCATGACTTTTGTCATAGCAGCAGTAGGAATAGTAATGAAAGTAATCACAGCGAGAACCACCACCGCCACGAGTACGAGGTCGATGCAGTCCATCAGATTGCCAATGCGAAGCCGCCGAAGATCAAAATGGTACAGACGGCAAAGAATGGCCACGGAGTGCAGACCGAGGAACTGGCCTTATCTTTGGTCTTACAAACTCCCTCCATCATGACGCTGCCACCACCTATTCACCGCAAGATCGAGAGTGGCACAGTATCCCTTCTGTTCGAACAATGCTAGCAGTGGAGAGTGGTGGCGCCAGACTCCAGCGGAACACGGCTAGCGGGTGGAGGGTGGATCTTGCGTATATATACATATGAGGAGGAGGAGGAGGAGGATCTTGTCGCAAGGACAGATCAGCTGTACTCACTCACTTTATCCACCACCACACATGTGGCACTCGATAGCACGGTCTTCTATTCTACATCTTTCCGCAAACAACCGGAGAGAAAATGAATAGGACAAGAAGATTTTTTTTCTGGTGTCTGTCACACTGACGAGACAGATCTGCCCATGTGCGACCGACAAATCTATTGGAATTTACCTACCTTAGTTGATAATCCCGACAGGCAGGCTCGATTCGATGATTGATGATGATGATGATGATGATGATTGATGATGATGATCCACTTTTGGCACCTGTCATGTGTGTGGCCCGCGGAGAAGATTGATCATGTACATGTATGTACTACACAACATGTATGCGAGATGATCTCAATAAGAAAAAAAAATGCGAACGAAAGCACTTGTGGAGTGGAGTGGAGGTGGAGTGGAGAAGGATCGGTCTGCTGCATACGGTAGAGTAAGGTACCTTAAAAGTGGATTCACGTACTTTTTGTGTCCCGAAATCTCTTGGTGTGACTCGGGAACTGTGCGACGTATACACACACACACACACAGATACCAAATCTCACCCAAAAAGAATCCTTGTGCTATCAAGGCGCAGTGTCAGTGAGACAAACCTTGGAAAAAGCGAACTGTGGTGGCCGGCTTGTAAGATGTGGTAAGTGTGTCGCAAAGTGGACTTTGCATTAATGATCTAAAGGAGTTGCAGTGTTGGGTATCTGTTGCAAATTACAAGAAACCCGCTCAAGGCCACCCATTGTTGTAAACCCAGTCCGAAACAGTCATGGTCGGTTTTCATCCGATCCAAAAAAAAAAGCCGAGCCAGAGTGTATACAGGCAGCCGAGCAGTGCTTGCTATCCCGTCACACTCGCTGCTTGTAGTCTCTTCGTCACAAGAGTGAATCTCAATAACCGCCAACGCCTTTGTCCGTGCAGATAATATTATACAATTCTTTTTGTCCATGGCGGATTGCTCCGCTCTAACCTCTAAACCAGAGACCGGTCGCCCATAGTGTTGCCACCCGTACCCGTCTATTCAACGCCGTGAAGTCTCCAGTGATCCGTGAGCAGCAGTGTCGTGTGTGTGTGTGTGTGTGTGTGCGTATGTGTGTGTGCGTGTGTGTGGAGATATTATTGTAGTGGCACTGTGCAGTGCGCGAGTTGGAGGCGAATTGGCAGTCAAGAACCAGAAAACAAGTGCTAGGCAATACAAGGAACGCTCAAGTGGGTATTATGCTCGAAATCGAAAACGGAAGTATCGGTAGTTTTGGCAGTAGCGTGTGGTGTGTGTTTGTGTGTGTGTGGTGTGGTGATGTGGCCGGCCACTACTGGAAGTCGATTATGAAGGTGGGTCTCCAAGCTGCAGGCTAGCTGCAACGTAAATCGGGAGCTTGGGTAGAATCCAGAATACAGAGTTCGGAATGCGCGGCTCGCTCTTCATGCGTCGCAGCGTCACGAGGTGTTTCTCGCCGTGAGGGTGTTTTGTCGAAGGTGCGGTCCATGGTTGACTCGGAGACCGGCGAGGAGCGAAGGGGAGAGAAGAAGACAGAGAGAGGGAGAGAGCGAGGAGCGAGGAAGGGCGGAAGGACGGAAGGGCGGAAGGGAGAGACAGCGCGGAGTGCTATCGTCTCTTCGGTTGCGGCGGTGGCTTCGGTTTGGGTGTGCTGTGGGAAGGGGTCAGTCTCAATACCTGGGCGTGCTGGCAAACAGCAGCTGCCAGGGCAAGTGCGAGGGTGAGTGCTAGGGCAGGGACGAGGGAAGAGGAGCGTGAGTGCAGTGTTCGGTGAGCGAAAAGTGCAAGCAAGCAGGCAGGTAGGCAGGCAAGCAGGCAAGCTTACCCTGTCGTGTCGTATGCTCCGCGGCCCATGTTGAAGTCGTCGGTAGTGGTCCTTAGAATCATGGAGACGGTGTGTCTGGCCACCAAGCAGTCAGCAACGGATGGGCAGAGGCGGAACTTTATACCGCAGTTGGAGTCCACTGCGGCGTGGCACAAGAGACTTACATGGCTCGCAAGGGAGCGAGAAACGGCCGGGAGAGGTAGAGTCGTAGTACAAGCGACGAGTCGGACCCAGAGCAGCGCAGCGCAGCGCAGCAAGAGGCGCGGAAGTGGAGAAGGGCTCGGACGAGCGAGGCAGCGCGTGTATCAAGGCACAGCAAAAGCGAGCGACGTGCTGGCTGGAATGCTGGCGCACTACGGATGCGCAATTGCGTGCGGCACAGAGGAGTCGGCGCGGTTGGTATACAGCTGCTGGAGGCGAGTGGATTGCTTTGGACTGGACGGGACTGGCGGCGCCAAATGGATCGTGGTGGTGTGAGTGCGTGTGAGTGGTGAAGGCTCAGGTACGCAAGGCAAAGCAAGGCAAGGCAAGGCGAGAAGGACAGAGATAATAAAGAAGAAGAAGAAGAAGAAGAAGCAGGAGAAGAGCAGTGAAGGTGTGTGTATAATAAGTCAATAATTAATTCTGCTGGCAAACTGATGAGCTGGTCAACCAACGACAAGGAACGCGGTGCCGGGGAGCATCCATAGAAGAGCGCAAAAAAAAGGGAGGGTGATGACTGACGAGATTATCGTTCATCGTCTCATGACGCACGGTGGTTTTGGGCTGTTTGCAACTCTCTTCCGCGAAACATTAGTTCCCTGGCTTGATGGCTTCCCTGACTTCCCTTCCCTGTCGCCGTGCCTGGCCACTGCAGTTTCGTCTATTCTGTTGCTGCGGTTGCGACTAACGCACTGCAGATCGCTGGGCTCATCCCTGAGCTCCCTACCGGTCCGCACGGTTGCTTCTTTGCGTACCTGCAGTAGCCCGTATGCACGGGAGCAAGTAGCGCAGTCGATCCATGAGAAAGCAACCTGAGCTGTGAGTCTGCCGCCCGCTCGGGGAAGACGGGCGACCGGCTGTCTCTGCACTGTCCGTCCGCTGTCGTATGGGTCACTGGCCGCGCGGTGCTCTATTTGCTGTCGCCAGGGCTGTCGCTGTTACGGAGGCCGTCGCTGTCGTGGTCGCTGTCGCTCGCACCTAAGCAAAGGCGTGCCTGACCACAGTGCGCTACTTCCCCCCTGCGGGGATGGATGCGAAGCAGCCATTCATTGTACAATAAGAATAAAACGGACTTCTGGCGCGACGCACTACAAAAGGTAGAATGCTTCTAGCGCTCCGACGGAGTGAGAGAGCCGGATGTGTGTCCCTTGATGCTAGTCGAGCTTACCACTTGACCGGAACTCAGGCTAGCTTCCGGCAAACGGGGCGTCTGGCTGGCCGGGGTACTACTAAGGTACAGTAGAACTAGGTATGTATGTAAGGTATCTATCGTGCACTGCGACCAGCGCCGCATGAAGCAATCGTCGACTGAATGGTGGATGTTGTCTCACAAGAGGGGAGACTGTACGCGGTGCCGCCAGAACGATATGCGCCGGCCCACCGCCCTTCACTTCAGCCCTTCAGCCCTCCAGGCCCCTTGTGCACGCTAACAATGGAGTGCCGACGTGCTAGGACGCTCAATTTAGGTGCTACTGGTGGGTGGATGGGTGCAAGTCCGGCTGGCTGGCTCTCTAATCGCAAGCAGCCGTGCTTGGCCCTGGAACCATGCCCGCCCATCTCAGCACATTGAGAGATCAGGAGAAATATTTCATGTCTGTCCGTCTGTCTGCCGACGACCCTGCTCCTCCCGCTTCCGCAACCCACCCACAATATATAGAGCGGTCCTTGCGCACAGAGGCAGCATGGGAACAGGCTCGTTACCGCTACCGCTATCTCCGTAACTGTGGTGGCTAGCTAGCGACATGTCTTGTTGCTGGTTTGCAGTGTGTGTGCATGGTGTGTCGCTGTTCCGTTTGCATACGAAGCGGCAGGTGTTCGCATGCGCATCGAAAGAGCCGATGCAAGATTGATTGTCCGGAACGCCCTTCCGCCCCAGCGATTGCCTGTGACATTTGCAAACCGACAGGTCCTGATCGCCACGTCGCACCATGGCATGTTTCTACCCCCGACACCCAGTTCGCGCTAGCCTGACTCAATTGCTCTTCAGCCCGATTTGTCTGGGCGGCAGGCAAATCCTGTGTTTCATCAGCGGATTGGCATTCCGACGTGGTTACATCCTGTAGATACTGGTGACTTATTATTATTATTATTATGATTTCACCGTACTCAACAGGTCGCACACACTGCAATACTGGTCGCGTTGACAGATCGTCCCGACGATTTGGATGGATTTTGTGACCTGTTCACCGTCCGGTCCTGTCCAAGCTGTCCAGCCCAGTCCATTCGAGTCCACCAATCATTCCCTCGCGCTGGCCGCCTTTCTTCCTGGCTGCTTTTGCGGGTTTACCTTGCAGTATGCCATCATGGACTTACTGTAACTACATGTATCTCAACCTACATGTAGCTGTAGATAAACTAGATACTACTGAGAGCCGCGAGCGTGCCCGTCTGTCTCACCTTCCCATTATATCAGGCGTCAGCTATAGGGCGCTCGGGAGACATGTCCCAGCATGTTCCACGAACAAACTTTTACACCATCTTCGATTTGCAGCAGACAGCCGCAAACATAACACGTGTGTGTTTGTGTGTGTGTGTGCAAATAATCATGTCGGCGATGTGCAACACGCAAACGAAGATCACATCGAGCGCAATAACGAAGTACTGTAAGGCACACGCTGACGCTCCGCCACTTCTCCTTGATGCGCGACTCGATACGAGGCAGACCAGTGTCACCGGCGCCGCATGCGTTCGCTGCTCAATGCGACCACCTCGTTATACCATTCCTGTCAATGAGGTACTACAGCCAAATCGTACTGTAGTACGGACTACCCGGTCAAGCCGACCAAGCCAAGAATGTCCACGCCAAGTGTCACTTCGCTCGGGTAAGGTACAGGTATGTAGGTACCAAAATGTTCCTGGTACTCGGATCCTCCATCTTCATCAGCTTTGGCACCAGGTATCTACCTAATCTTGTTGTTCTATGTACATCTCTCACGCGCATTTGATGAGCCGGTCTTTCCTTCGCGCTATCTTGGGGCCTGAAGCCTGTCCTGTTTCCTGCCACAACTTGTTGAGAATGTTGAGTGCGCACACACCGCACAGAAGATGGAGTGGACCTCTCAGCCAGGGATACCTTACCTCTGCAGGCACCGTAGGGAGGGAGGTTTGTTTCCACAAGCCGAACAAGGCAATGGACAACGTTGACACCGGCTTCCGTACGGCCCGAATCATGGGATGGCGGCTTGCACGCCGAAAGCTTGTCGAGTCGACCTTCTCCCAGAATCATTGATGAGCGTCTACCATTGCGATCGGAGAAAACTTATATAACATGAGAGAGCAAGTCGCGTCTCACGTTGCGTCAGGCAATGTGTGAGTCGGCATCATCGCCAACTAGGCCTCCTCTTGTTCCTGCATATCCGACAACACTCATCAGGCCACGGGCGCTCGTCAGCGGATGCTGTAAACTCGTTCCGCATGTGGCACGGGTCGCGCTCTTGCAGTTGCGCACGAGACTTGCTCAATCAGACCCATCACAAGTACATGTAAGCACGGCACGCCGAGCATACGAGGGTTGCACGGGATAAACTCTCGGAGAAGAAAGGTTGCAAGTATTTTCCAAAAAAAAATATAGTGCCTACCGACCTAATCCATCACATGCAACGAAGGGGCTCCATGGAAGATAAAGCATCTTCCTCCCTCTCATGCTCGTTACTCGTTAGGACGTATCAGCCGGGACTCTTTACCTAGTCATGGCCCTAGGCATTCAGCCTGCTCACCGAAGTCAAGCACTTGCTAAGAGCAGTGGTTGAGGATAGTAGGGCCTGGGGCCTTGACCACGAACCTCGATCCACGGACGTCATAGGTAATGCCATCTCAGCACCTGATATTGCACCTTGAGGCTTGAGCTTGAGAGCAGTGTCTCCTTCGTGGTAGGCAAGGCGATATCAGTACTCCGTACTAGATGCCTCTTGCACTACTGTATGCATACTGAGCACGCGCTCGGAGGCTTGTTGCCTTGCAAGTGCAAATGGGAGTTTTAGTGTGAGTGTCAAAGCTGCCGCCAACGGAGTGCAGTCCGGCCCCAGCCATCTCGAGATTCTCATCATGGATCAGTCGTCGTGGCAGTTTTCTATACTACATTACCAACTGCCTTCATTCAGCTCGTCTATCTCTCGACAGTTTAGTAGAACATGGCAATTCATCACATACGTGTCTGACAAACGTGACCGAGGCTGACGAAGGCGGTAACAGTACTCGCGTACAATATATAGTAGTATTTCCATGTCGAACATGAAGGTTCAGATGACCCGACTGTTCCGGATAGTACGGAGTAGACTGATGAGTTTTCATTTCGCATCGATATAATGATTGCCTTCTCTAATCGAAAGTCTCGCCCGTGCTCCCGTATCATGTTGTTTCAATAGCTAAGCCGGCCCGAGCAGTGACTTTCGTTTACCTACCTAGTTCTACCACTTGTAGGAGGACGAGGAGGTGGGAGACCGAGTTTTCTTTCAATGTTTGTCCTTTTTGCCTTTAGAATAACACCTGCAGTGCAAGTACAGTAGATAGGTAATCTACTATGGATATGACGCTACCTTACCTAGTGAAGGATCTGGCTTTGGCAGAAAGATCTCAGATGACAAAACAAACCTTTCAAGGACGCGTCTTCCTACTACATACAGTACCATCATACCGAATGTCCGTATGAAAATGAGGCAGAATTTGAGGAACAATTACCCATTTTATTGGTGTTACTACTGTGTGCTGCACAAGGAGAACAACAGAGGTGACTTGCCATAGGTTCTCCCTGCAGCCTCCGCCTAGTTCTAGCTATGTAGCCCTTGGCTTCAAGCACTTTTCTATTCTACTCATTCACGACTTTGCAGGATCTGTGCTCGTCATAGGCTCATGATGATGATTATGATGATGATAATGTGCTGTTGTGCTGTTGAAGGCAGTAATGGAACAACACTACCTTACATGTACATGTACCTAAGGTATTCTGAACTTCCCTCATGACTAACAAGATGCCAAGGCCAGTCACACATGTATTCCATTTCCAACATGAGACAGAGAGACAGGACCAGTCCCCAAAGACGACCACTACCTTCTTGCGAATCATCATCAGATTTATCACACCCTTTTGATAATCGTTGCTGCACCCACCAGCCGCCCAGCACGCTAATCCTCTGCAGGCAGGATAGCAAGTATTTGTTTTCACAAAAAGAAATACGAGAACCCCGTCCGTAGAATGGTGTCGCCAACCATTTTTGAGTTGACTTGATGATGATAATGATGATCTGAAAGGCACGTCCTGCAAATTGGCGCCAAATACCGTGCCAAACAGCATCTAGGCCTTTGACATCTCGGGTGTATTTATTGTAGGTTGCGTTGGAAAAGGAGAACAGAGTGTTCGCAAGGGGAAAGGGGGCGTTACCTACCTAGATGCATGATGGCTTGTCGAATAAATGAGACGGCGGCTGCTACCTATAGAACTTTTCAAGGCCAGGTAGTAGGTAGGTAGGTAGGTATGTAGAAAGGTATTTATCGCACACCCCTCACTATCGTATATCGTTGTTAAAAGTGGGATGATGTGAAGCGTCTTCACGTCGTGCATGTATGTATTTACCTGGCAAATCTATAGGCGAACTACCTACTAAGCCCTTCTCGCCTTCACGCTGGTCGTCGAATGGGTTTACCCTTGGATTTGAGAAGTATACACTAGCAATATAGCTGACGAGGACTACGGAGATAAGGTAGATAAGGTGTTTCTGCCACGGCGCGGGAGGGATCGAGGCGAGCCGTGCCAAGCCCCGGGTCTGGAGGAATGAGCTTACGCTTGCTTAGGTAAGGCCGTCGCCCTCAGAATCCCGACTGCACTTGCCATGCTGAGCCTCTGAGGCACTGCCTGCTCTCTGCTCTCTGCTATACACAGGTTGTAGACTGCTGCAACAGGCAATAGAGGGCCGATGTAGAGGGAGAAAATAACGTTAGACACCGTACTGTACTGTATTCTACTCCCCTACATGTACCTTATGCTCTCCACTGCACTGCTCTCTGTACATGACGTTATAGAGAGAAAAGACTTTCTCCCTCATGCCCCTCCACTGATTAGATCTGGCTGCTGTAATGAATACCTTGCCTTACTCTATCGCTTGTCCACCTTGACACTGCTACCTACCTTACCTTACTTGTACTGGCCATGCACGAGTCGCCGCCACGGCCACAGCAAGACAACCACGATCTTTCCGCCATCAACAGCACCACCGCCAACAGCACCACCACCACCTCTGCCCACGCCTACACGTACCACGCATTGCCGCCCGACTACCGTGACGACTCAGATTCACAGGCCCACTCGCACTCCCACTCCCACTCGCACTCGCGCAGCTCGCACACCGGGTCGTCGTCGCCTGTGGCGCCTGCGTATAGTCCCATTACGCCCAAGGTCCAGCCCGTGCTTCCGGCCTACACTGCGCCGCCGCTCGTATCGCCTGAAGAACAACAACATGACCCTCCACTGCCCAGAGACGCTCGTTCACACCTGTCGCCAGCAGCATCTCGTATCCCTTCGGCCAACTACATTCCGCAGCCGCCGAGTCTACCGTTCTCAAGCGACGACGCCGGCGATGCGATAGCCTTGCGTGCAGCTATATCCACATTGCAGTTCCAAAGGAAGAAGGCGCAGCACGATATCCATACCCTAGTCACCATCAAGCAGCGCGCCCTCGACGAACCAGAAACGTTCAAGGACGATTTAGCCGCTGGCCGACTGCGTGAACAGAGGCCTAGCTTGGGCGATTTGCGTGCGATCCTGGACAACATCGAAAGCGATGACCTGGACGACGAGGTCACCCTGGGTGCCACGCGAGATGTGGAAAGCGAGAACACTTTGCCTGCGGAGACACCAGATTCGCAGCCCTCGCAGCTCGCACGTTCCGAGATCAAGGCGGAGCCACAGCTCGGAGCTCAGAAGCACTTCCCCAGTATACCTGGCCCGCAGACTGTAGTGCGGATGCCACATGTCAATTGGGCCAAGTATGGCATCGCCGGTGAGCCGCTGGACGTTCTACACGAGCAGCAACGACGCTGGCCTGGCGCGTTCGGAGACGGTGACAGAGGAAGGGAGTATGCTATTGCTGCTCCGTACAGTCCCTTTATGGATGCAGTGGAAGGCCAGCAAGTTAACGACGCAGACGTCCTACGGAAAGATTCCGGTCCGGCACCGAGCCTCACAGGGACAATCAGCGAGCATGTCATGGAGACCAGAAGCAGGAATTGACACAAGACTAACGAACCAAAAGCAGAAGGTGGGCGCTATACTCGCTCGATATGACTGATTGATGGGTAGCGTAGAAAAGATATGCATCTGCTCTCTTTACCACATTTGGCCTGCGTCGTTCCAGGTCGTATCGTCTGTCCACATTCCATCGTAGCGTATATTGCATTCATCTTCGCCCCTGTGCACTGACAACACTTTCAGCTGGAAGATGTGAGTTGAATAATACCCGAACTGGACAGCCGAAGCATAAAGCAGTGGCAAAAAGGTGATGTTACACTGGTCAGTCGTCCTGTCTTGCTAGCTAGCTTGCTGTCTCTGCGAGTCCCAACGCCCGCTGAACTACCGAAACCACCTTAGTGGTCAGAATCCAATCGACCACACTGTCGTTTATGGACCTTCAACACCATGCCCTCTTCACTTGGCAAAGTGAAAGTCATAATTCAACCACTTCCTTGCAAGAACCTGTGAAACTTCCAACCCCGGCGTTCCATAAGTCAATGGGCTGAAGAACCAAAAGCTCCAGATAAGCGACGCGACCACCACGCCACTAGCAGCCCATGTGCCAATCAATGTCTGACCAGCAATGCGCTCGCGAATCGGCTTGCTCCGCTGAGCTGCTTGTGCTTTATTGCCCTTCTTGCCGTCCACGATGGGGTTACCAGACCCAATATTTGGAATCTCTTGTGGCTCAATGTTGAAGATGAACTCCACGATTGCGCCGGCGACTAAACAAGATGCCAAGTGAGCTGGTAAGTAGTGGTGGAGGAAGAGTTGACGGCCCATGATGAAAAAGGGGAGATAGTGGGCTGCCCACAGCAGGAAGAAGAATCCTGTGCTGTTGTACAGTCGGGAACGCGTGCCTGTGAGCCGGTCAGTTACGGACGCCGAGCATGCTATGCTATCGACATTGCCAACTTACGTCTGTCGAGCGCATCCACGCCGCGACGAACAGATATTTGATCTGCAAAGATGATCCCTGCGAACACAGCGAGAAGAGCAGAAGAGAACCACCAGCCGATCGGATTGCCCATGAAATAGATCTGCGACTTGGTGGTTGACTCGGTCCAGAAGCTGACACCACGAAGGAGGAAAGGCCACTGAATGGGTTGCGACGCGTACGGATGGGACGACGTCAAGGCGTTGTTGTGATAGAACATTGCACGCTGGAGTTCTAGGTACTTCTTCATGAAGGGCATGCTCTTCGGCTTTCGTACCTCGCGAACATTGCGAGGAGAGTCGGCAGGGATGCCTTGAATATCCTCCACATACCAAGTGTTGGAAGTCTGTAGCGCGTTCTTGTTGCCATTAATTTCGGCCTGTTTGTACGCCCATTCTGGGAGAGGTGTGGTGTGAGTCCACATAGCCACTTTGGTGGGCACATGTATGAGCTTGAAGTGCGAGGAAAGCGTCTTGAACTCCTGACCGGCCTTGCCATTGTCAATTCTGATCTCGAATAGAGTGTCGTTAAAACGCTCGCCATTGGCTTGCTCGAGTGGGACGGTGGTGAATTCTTGGTTCGTGGGGTGGTATGGCGAAGCAACATCGTGCGTCAAGAGCCAGGAGTCTGTAACAAGGTGCCGTAGGCGGACAATGTCGTTATTCTTCACGTGATGTCCTAAGCCCTCAAGTGGTTCGGCTGGAATGATTTGCCAAAGGTTATTCGTATCGTTGTGTGGGTAGCCAGTGACTTGCTGACCCTGAGACGAAACACGCCCGTCCTCATATCGCAGTGGGTACTTGTCGAAGTGCGAGTGGAGATAGACCTTGGTGTCCTTGTGGCGCATAGAAATGGCATCAAAGTAATCGATTCCCACGGCCTTCTGTGCCATCAGGTTGTCAGACAGTGTTTCCTGAAACTCTGGTGTCATGAAATCGTCGCCTGGTCCAGAGCGCGAGAGAATAGCAAAATGAACTTGAAACCAGAACAAGTACATCAGGAAAGGTACTACAACCAGCCCAATGACACGCGCGGAGAAGTGTTTGCCAAACTCTGGCAGGCTGAGGGCGCCCCTCTTGCGGTTGACGTCTAGCAACTCCCAGAGGTCGATCAGCACTGGCACGCCAATGGAGAAGAAGGTAAAAGCTCCGACATATTTGGTGCTGATCACGCAGCTCATGCAGACACCACTCAGGAGCAGCCACTTCCACCACTTTCTGCCAAAGGCAGCATGACGCAATTTGTAGAAGCGAATATAGCAAAGTACACTCAATGCCATGAACAGTACCAGAGTGGCGTCCAACAGAATGAGTCGCGTCTGGCCCACGTGTGCGTTATCGAAAAGCACAAGCGAAGCCGCGAGTATGCAAGCAGGCAGGCTGTACCCGGATTCCCACATGATCAGATATGTGACTGAGACCGTCAGAGCCCCCATCAGTGCCGGCATTGCACGATATGCGACGTAGGGGACGTGGTTGTCGATGTAGGAGTCGCCGATATTCTCGAAGAGGAAACTGCCGTCGTAGCCCACGAGCCAGCCCGCGAAAGCGAAAAGCAACTTGCCGAAGGGTGGGTGGACGTCGAAGAAGTAGCTTCGTTGGAGATAGTAACTTGCGAACTAGGCGTCCAGATCAGTATGCGCTGCGTATATGGCCTCGATGCGTTCCGTATCATCATTGCACATCATCTTGCGCGCAGCAGGTGGAGGTCCACGTACCTTGCCAAAGTGGACTTCGTCAAACACGACCTGGTCGGGGTGGCTGATGCCCCAAAAGCGGGTGATGAAGCCCAGCAGCGTGATTATGGTAAAGGCAACGCTGTGGTCCCAGTCGCTCTTCTTCGCGTGCTTGAGCTGGCCCTTCGCGCTCGCCCATGTTTCCTCAGCTTTTCCATTGATCAGCGCGGCGGAGTCTGTAATCGGTGTCTGCGGTCGTTTGGCGTCTTTGGGTCCGCGCTGGCGGACCTGCTGTGCTTGAGACATGCGGCGGTTCGAGCACTGCTGCGCCGCAGTAGGAAGAGAGAGAGAGTGTGTGGAAAGAGACGGAGAAGAGAGTAGAAAGAAGGAAAGAAGGTGCAAACAAGGCGGGCGAAGAAAGGAGGATTGACGAGTATGCAGACAGCTGTACCTTTACCGTATTACCAAAAGCTCGCGCGCTGCAGGTGCTCCACAGGGGCGCTAGGTGGAGCCAAGATTCCACTGCTCCATGCTCATGGTACCTTACGGCTTTGTGGAGAGAGAACGAGACATTCCATGGCGATGACTAGGGATCTGAACACACTTCTTCGTTGTCATTCATGAGCACTGTGCGCTGGGTATCTACTCTAAGTGGGAGAGGGCACGTGCGACGTGGTCTGCTATGTGGTCGTCCCTTCAGCACGGACTGCCAGTTTTCTTCTGGGAACTTCATCATAAATCACCGCCATGCCAGTGCTATACGGTTCGCGATCGTGCGGCCCCGCGTCACAATCGCTCTCTGGATGCATGTAGCAGGCCTTCGACTGGGCCTCTGAAGGACTGCTGCTCAGATTGCCGTCTCACTTCGGCCACTTGTCGCTGTAGCTGAGTCGTATCAAAATCGTGCTGAGCTGCGCCGAGCTCTTTCGCTGCACTTGGTAGAAAGGCTGCGCTGGGTTCTTTTTCGGCCGATCCTGGTGCATCAATCGTGCTCGCTCCAGAAACGTTCGAAATATTGCGAAACCCAGTCAGCTGATCGCTGTTCAGCCTGTGTTTGGTCACAATCAGAGGGGAAGTCAAGTCCTTATCTGACTGAAGTTGTGTCGCTCGATCTGTGGTCGGAATGGCCGCCGCTGCGCTGGGAAGAGCGTCCGCGTCACTGCTGCCACGCGCGGTGCCAGCGCTCGATTGCTCGAATAGCGCTCGGCGCTGAGGCAGGGGTGTAGCATGTGGACTCATACGCTGAGAAGGTCCATTTGCGACGCCGAGATTTCTGGCAACTTGTTTCGTGCCGGTACCTGGCTCTGCCCAATCGGGAGTATGAGCTATGTTAGGTGTGAGGTGGTTCATCATTGGGCCCTGTGAGCGAGCCCATGGATTCTGCTCGATGAACTGCTCATGAGCGATGCGCTCACTCTGTGGCGGTATCAATGTGGCTCTGTTTGGAAAGTAGACGGGTTGGGAGTGCGAAGCAGACTGCTGAGCACGCTTGGATATCTTCTTGCTCGTCAGTCTGTGTTCACTATGCCATCAAGGAGTGGTTCCCTACCTTCATAGCCTTCAGGTCGTCTTCCAACATGTCGCGATCGGCGCCAGCGATGTTCGGCGCTGCGGGAAATCCAATGTATTTCGCAACGCCGCTAAGCACGGATACTTCTTGGTTGTATTTCGCCTGCTGCTTGATCTGATCGCTCTTTTTGGTGAGAAACTTATAAATGTAGCTTTCATCTTCCTGCTGGTTGTTTTGCCGTCGTTCATTTTGTATCTTGTACCAGTCATCGCCGAGTTGCTGCATAACATCTTCCCGCAGTTGTCGAGCATGCTGAAAGTACTGACTGTGAAGCTGGCTCCGCTCACCAAGCGTCGTGCGGCGAAGGCTTTCGAGCTTGAACTTGTAGAAAGCATGAGCCTCGCTTACTTGCTTTGCTTTGCGGACATTGACGCAAGCGATCTGTCGTAGATATTCCGGGTGTCTGCTGTCCGGTTGGTTGAGCAGATCTAGTTCAGCGTTCGTTGCCGCTAGCTTCTCGTTGATCATCTTTTCGCGGAAGGCAGCAAACTGCTTGGCCAGTTCTTCGAACGCTATCGCAGCAGCAGGCTTGTGCTTCACTTCCTCTGCGACTTTTGCTTTCGCTTCTGCGCTCTGCTCAGCTGTTTGAGCCACAGTTTCTGGATCATCTGCTCCCGTGACCTTGTTCGCGTCCTTCTTCCCTCTGCCTTTTGGTTTCGGGCCTCGTTTAGCCTTTCCATTGCCCTTGGCGGACGACGTGGGAACATCTGGCTGTTTGAGTTCCGACACGACAGCCAACTCCTCTGCGGCATCCTGGGGCTCTACTACAGCATTTTCCGCGTCTGCTACAGTGTTTCCGGGCACGTTTGTGGGAGCAGCGCTATGGCTCCGTTTTCGTGGGGACTCCGCAAGTTGAGAGTCTGCACTACTCAACGAGCTGTCCGCGGTATCAGATCGCTTCCGCTTCTTACCTAGATCCCATGTCAGCACTGCCGCCAATTTCAATATTGTTCCGTTTGTACTGACCCAGCGTGTCTGTGGTGCTCGTGCTAGACGCTGCGCCGAGGCCAGTGGGTAAAGGCGATGGAGGATCGGACAGCTCATCCTCCAGCGTTGCAGCTTGGCTCAGTTTGCTGGGTGTTCTACCAGTATCCTCGAGCTGTATGCGATTCTTGTGGGGTGTCTGGTCAAGTCGTTCTGTCTCGGCTTCGGAATCTACTTCCAGCGACTGATGCGCCGCGAGCTCCTCCGGCGTCGCCAGGACATGGTCTGATTGATTCTGGTGAGCTTGGGCATCTAGCTCGTCCTCGGGTTCGCTGAGAATACTCGACCCATCGTCGTCATCGTGATTGCGCGAAGTCGCCGTCGCGGGTGGGCCAGACTGTGTTGCATGTTCGCGGACGACGCTAGGCGAAGCTTTGGCACTGAGCGGCGATATTGATGGGCGAGGGTTTTCGGATCGTGTCGGCGATGGGGGACTGCGAGCAGACACAGTAGCAGCGGCGGTGGTCGCGTTGAGGTTAGTGGAGGCGTCGTGGTGGTTGTGGTTGGAATTGTGGGCGTGATTGCGATGGCTGCTGCCCGGCCGCGCGGGCGTTGTCATCGCGGAATATCTGAGCAGAGGCACGCAGGCGGAGGGGAGGGGCCGAACAATATTGTGGTTGTTGTCGTCGTCGCTGTCGTTGGCGTTGTCGTTGTCAAGTTGCTTCAGGACCTGAGCGCACAGCGGGGACAACCTCGAAGCGAGGCAGGGCTGGTTGCTTGGTTGCTTGCTGCACCGGTGTGTATTATTCTACCTTAGGTAAGGTTAGGTGCATGACCTTGCATGTGGGGTACAACAGAATGGAGACTAAATGAATTTCTGACATTGTCTTGACTAAGATATTCACCATTACCACCACCACCACCAACAAGCCACCTGCCAGAGGCACCACGCACGATAATGGCCCCGTCCACGGCCCTCAAAGATCCAAACACACGGTCGGCAGCTTCTGGTTTCAATTTACTCGCCGACGAGAAACGCACTGACTCGGCGCTGTCGTTGCTCTTCGCGGTCAAGGTGAGTAGATGTGCCACACTCCCTTTCTGCCGACACACAATTTTTCTCACGCTGACTCTCCATACAGCAACCGCCTGTCAAGGCCAAGCCAGCCGCCGCCCTTCCTTCCGTGCAGAGAAGAGCTGCTTCCGTGAACAACGCTGCATTTGATGCCGACAACGACGCAGACCTCTCCGAATTGGATGAAGAGTTGGATGATGCCGATACAGCAGTCGACGCAGGCGTGGATGCTGGCTTGGATACTGACTCGGGTGATGCGGTCGACAAGGTTGCAGAGCCCAGGCGTAAGCGAAAGCGAGGCGACGCCGAGGAGCAGCTAGAGGATGTCTATATGAGCCGGCTGGTGCGCGAGGAAGAAAAGGACGCTGAGCGACTTGCCGCTGGGCGAGCTTCAAAGCGCGCCAAGCAGCGAGGTGCGCCTGACAGCGACGTGGAGGTTGAGGATAAAGCTCTAAATGCCGAGGCTATACCCGTTGACGATCAGTACGAGACCGCGTCCGACGACAATGAGGACGCCACTGCACCCCCGCCCAAGCATGAAACTGAGGAAGCGAAAGACGTCGAACTGGACAAGGCCAATCGGACTGTGTTCGTAGCCAACGTGTCCACGACTGCCATCTCCTCCAAGTCAGCCCGCAAGGCACTGCTCGCTCACCTTGCCTCGTTCTTTCCCACGCAGCCCAGCGAGAAGGCTGGTCCGAAGCCTAAAGTCGAGTCTCTTCGTTTTCGCTCCACGCCTTATGCGTCCGCGATTCCAAAGAAGGCTGCGTTCGCAAAGAAAGAGCTCATGGACGCCACATCCAAGTCTACTAATGCCTACGTCGTCTACTCGACACCCTCTCTGGCCCGCGAAGCCTGTCAGAGCCTGAACGGCACGGTAGTGCTCGATCGCCATCTCCGCGTAGACTCAATCGCTCATCCAGCCAAGGTAGACAATAGGCGATGTGTGTTCGTGGGCAATTTGGGTTTCGTGGACGACGAGACGAATATTCAAGATGCCAATGAGGACGATGGGCGTGAGAAGCGCAAACGTGGTAAAGAGCCCGCAGATGTCGAGGAAGGTTTGTGGCGCTGCTTTGCCAAGTGTGGAACAGTTGAGAGCGTGCGTGTCATCCGCGACAGCACTACCAGAGTGGGCAAGGGCATTGCATACGTCCAATTCGAGGACGAGAATGCAGTGGAGGCCGCGTTACTGCTGAACGAGAAAAAGTTTCCTCCCATGCTGCCTCGCAAACTTCGTGTTAGTCGAGCAAAGGCACCAAAGAAGAATGCGAAGGTAGGCAGTGGGAGACCTTCAGCGAGGCCACAGCATACTGGCAGTGGCTACCAGCGCAAGGTCACTGGCGAGGAAGCTTCGAGATTGGGAAGATCTGCCAAACTGCTAGGTCGTGCCGCTGCAGCGAACATGCGCAAAGGAGGGGAAAAATCATCTAGGCAGTCCTCGCATGCTACGCCTTCCGGGTCGCTAGGAGGCATCAAGAAGCCCGAGAATTTCATTTTCGAGGGCAACAGAGCTAGCGCAAGATCGGGGAAAAGTGGGCTGAAACTAGGAGGGAAGGCACAAAAGAGCAAGACAAAGGTGACCAAGAGGAGCTCTTCTTATAAAGATCAGGCCAAGAAGAAGAAGACCAAAGCGTGATGAAGAAAGCTGGTAAGATGCGTGATAATAATGCTGAGCATATTCCCGCGTCATATGGCGGTGTCTCTTTCAATGTGCCCATACCTCACTTCCGGCCATGTCGTTGCGGCCTTCTCGCAAAGAACCAAAAAAGAACTACCACTACACCGCAAAATCGTCACACAACGAGCGTACCCAACATAGCGCAGCCTGCAGCGAAGATCGAGCTTTTTTAAATCGCCCAGGACCCACGGCGTTGCGTTGTAGCCCAATTACCACCTGTAGCATCGGTCTTGTCAAAGTTTTTCTCCTGCTTAGCCCACTCGAAGATATACAGCTTGAGGGCCTGCCATCTCTTACAGTCCTGACTTGTTATACCTTGTCCACCACCGCCCTCGAAGTCTGTGCCCAATCGTATATAACCTCGCGGGTTCTGTTTGGCCTTCACGTCATCCTCGCGCAATTCTAAAATTGGAATGCAGCTGATCTTGGACAGCTCTTCGTCGAAGGGGCGAGCCAGTGACGGGTAGCCTAGTGAAAGATAGTTGTATACTTGCGTGACGAAAGAGTCCGGATATTCACGCTCGATCTGGGCGGCTATTTGGTTCTCCGACATGAGTATGGCATCCAGGCGGTTGAGATCAACGCTTTCAGGCTTCATTGCTGTAGGTGCCACTGCCGCAGCAGAACCATTGCGTTGGGCGAAAGATTGCTCGAATGGGTTCGAATTTGCAAGCCGAGGAGCAGGTGTCATCAGCCCAGTGGGGCCAGCAGTCGGCGATAGCGCAGCATCTGAAGAAGCATCTTCATTGCTGACGCAGAATCCGCCCCAGAGACCTTTCCCGGCTGTGCTCTTAGCAGGACCCTTAGAAGCCGCCGAGGCCATGCGCTGGTCGGACATCTTGGCAGGTGCAGCTGCCCATAGGCCACCCTTAGTAGCAGTTTCGATACCGGACTGCTCACTCAAATAGCACATCTGCTTTCGCAATGCTTCTGAGCCCTGTGTCACGTCAAACCTGGCTGGTTCAGGTGAAGTACATCGGGGAAACATCAGATCATTCCCCAACATGGGTGGTCGTGCGCGGTCACGCATAGACTTCAGCTCGCTATCTTGCTGATAAAGCGTCAGTCCGGCCGCTGGGTTCCACCACGGGGAATGGGTTTCTTTCTTCTTCTCTGTCGCTCTGTTCGCATTTCGATCTTGTTCCAGCTGCTCTGCATGTCGCTGCATCTCAAGCTGTTCCCATGAGATTGTGCCGGTGCTCTCTCTCCGCAGAGCGGCTCGATGCAGGAATTCCTCCTCGTCGAATCCCTCCCAAGTGACTGGACGATCCTCAATCTCCATTTCTTCGCTGCCATCTTGCTCGCTATTGATATAGTGCTGTACGGGTTCATGAAAGTCTGAGTTTGGAAAAGCTGCGAGCGCTGCCTCCTGAAGCCTCCGCTGAGCCTTGGTCTGTTCAAGCTGCAACAAGTAGTGACTGAAGCTTTCGTCCACGCTCTCTCGCATGCGTGTGGCATGTTTGTAGGATGCCTGTGGGAGGGACGAATCAGAGGCAGTTATAGGTGAGCCTTGGCCAGGGCTGCATGATCTGCGAGAGGACCAGCCAGATTCGCGCTCACTCTCCGAGCTCTCGATCGTATCGAGCTCCGGACAACGAAAAGAATGTGACCGTTCAGGCTGAAGATCTGTTCTGGGTGGCGCACTGCCATCCAAGGGGGATATGCAGCGCCGCATCTCAGGTGGTATCTCAAGGCTGTTGAGCGCGAGAGAAGCGTCACCTGTGGAATTATTGTTCGCTTTCCGCCGGCTAGCGTGCCGTCGATGTTCTCGAGCATGCACCACGAAGCCTTCCTCGGTCTTGTAGTTCTGATAGTCGGCGTCATCAGCATCCCCCTTTCTGCGTGACCGTTTGGCAGTTGATAACACCTCGGGCTGGAATCTGCGAGGCACAGAGCCTTCAGCAGCCACTCGGGAGGTGTCATCGCCATGCTGGCTCGTCCTCTGACAACTGGTCCAAAGCGAAGAGCCATTGCCGGCGGGACAGGCCTCGTTCAGCCGCGACTGAGGTTTTGTGTGACTCGTTCTACTATGATTCGGGCCATTGCGGGAAGCTCTATCTTTGCTGCTCTTCTGCGTCGTCTCGATCGGCTGTGGGGCGAAGCGTCGAACAGGCGGCTTCGACGCTTGTGTGATGCTCGAAGTTGAGCTGCGTGTTGATGTGGACGTGGTCTCGAAAGGCTCTGGAGCAAAGCGTCTAATTCTAGGCAGTTCTCGTTCGGCGTGTTGCTCATCGGGCGAGTGCTTTCGGACTTGCTTGGACGATTTCGTAGTCGTCTCGATCGGCTCTGGGGCAAAGCGTCGAACCACATTCTGCTGCGGCTGCGAGGACGAAGGCATATCAGAGCGGCAGCAGAGTGGCCCAAGCGTCGTGGACGACTTGGTCGCAATTCATGCGCGTGGTGAGCTGTGCAGCCAAAGAGCCAACCAGGCCAGCACGGGGCAACGCAGAGCGGAGGACCGTGGACCACTTAGAGGCACGGAGGAGGAGGGGGGAGTGGCGGAGAGGCGGAGAGGCGGACTGGCAGACAGCACAGAACAGTACAGCACGGCACAGGGGCCAAGGGTTCGTGTTGAGGATGACGTTGGTCAGGTGAGGTACTGTGGAAGGATTTACGTGATTGGCCGGTGAATCTTCAATGTTGCTCTGGTGGTGGTGGTGGTGGTGGTGGCGGTGGTCGGCGTCGTCGTCGTCGTCGATGTTGGTCTGATCGTGGTGCTCATGTATATTTGTATTATGTAATAAGTGAGGCGGCAGGCAAGACGAGTGGTAGCGGTGTGTGGTCGTGCGTGGTTGTGCGTATGTGTGTTGTGTATGTGTAAGGTATGGGGAACAACGGCTAACCCCGTGCAGTACTACCTGACCTACCTGGTACATGTAGTTACCGTATGTACTAGGAGGTACTGTATGTATCTCACTTCACCTTCAATTACTACTCCCACTATCGCCCCTGCTACCTTGTCGTGTTTGGGCGACTGCGACGACGACGACGACAATGACGGCGATGTTGTTGCCAAAAAGCGCTGAGGTGGCGTCGAGTCCATCTGCCCCACATGCTAAGGTGGGAGTCAGGACCTGCACGGTTGAGGAATTACTGCTGCTAATGCTGCTACAACTGCTGCTAATGCTGCTACTGCTGCTAATGCTACTGCGCTGGTGCTTACTTCCGCTATTGCTACTGCACGCCAATCTACATACACGTAGCTTATCAGCTTCTGTACGGAGTACCTGAAGGTATCTAACCCACCGGGATGTTTGGTCTGTAATATCATATATGTGCCTTGATTAGAGTAATGTCTTTGGAACCCGCGGGGGTCTCACTTTTGACAGAAGGAGCTCCGCACTCTACAAGTAGATAGAGCCTTCCTCCCTTGGTCCTTAGCGTTGCCTTGTCCTTATCCCTGTCCCTGTCTTCGACACTCGCTCGCGGATCGGATCGGCTTGAACGGGCCTTCCCGAGATCGGAGCCGCTTGCCACTGAGACAAAATCCATCGCTTGGCTCCTCCACAAACCATAAACACTAAAAGGTACTACACAATCTCACCAGTCACCACCACCCCCACTCCCGCCCCCACCCCCATCCTTTGCTCGCCCCCAACCCAACTCCCTCTCTTTGCCAACCCGTCGCCTTGGCTGCCACAAAACTTCAAGCCTCGCTTTTTCGCCTCATCGCCTTCATCGGAACGATGGAATCCTGCCCTAGTCCACTCTGACCATCGAGGCTGGCGAGATGTATCTTCGATGGCCGCCAAGGACGTAATATGTGCCAGCCATGATACAGGTTGCTCCAAATATGACTATGGCCCAGTTGAAGTTCGCGGTCCATTGCGTATGGTTATGGAGCACATCAGTTGGGAAGAAGGAGAAGGCGAAGATTACCTGAAGCGAAGTCAGCTGTAAAATCAAGACTGCCTATGAACTCCACGAAAGTGTGTCGTCGAGCCGCATTCGCGACGTAGGAAACGGGAGCGACGACGATCTCTGACCGTGGCGTCTCTAACTTACCACTAGAAAGGCTAGCGAGATGTCGTTGATGATACCGCCATAGCGTCCGAGCGACCAGCGTGCCGGCAGAAGAGCTTCGCCTCTCAGTCTCTTCAAGCGCAGGCAGCCTATCGACACGATGTACGAGAACCCGAGAGCTGCGTTCGAGACACCGACGACAGCGTTAAATGCCGTGTCAGATCCGAAATTGATGGCCGAGCTGTCGACTGCGTCAGCATCAGCATGAAGCCCCTGGCACTAACTCACTCACATCACAGCTGACACGACCAGGCAGCATAGGACAGCGTTCACCGGTACCTCCATGCGAGGATTTACGTAACGAATCCAGCGGGAGAATGGAAAGCCCTACCACAATCAGTGCTAGTCGAGTCTCAGCCAGGCATACTTCGCGCACCTGGTCTCTGGAGAACGCCCAAATCTGCCTGGAGGCACTGGCGGTAGTGGTCACGGTGGAGAAGAATAGCAGTACAACTAGCATTGCACCCAGGACGCACGTGGCTGCCTTTGAGCCCGTGCTTCTCAAAAGCACGTCGATGATCGGGAAGTCACTCTCTAGGTTGACGAGATACTCGATGTCAGTGATGCAAAAACTGAGTCTCTCGTTAGCTGGATCTTGGTTATGGGCGTGGTCATAGCGCACCAAAAACTGATCAGCATCGTGATCCCGAGGACTCCATTAAGCACCGTTGCCCACATCATCGCTCGCGGCAATTGCAAGGATGCATCCTTCAGTTCTTCCGACATATGGGCTTCAGGGAGTCAGAAAATGATATGCAAGTGCAATTGGAAGCATATCTTTGACGCGACTCACCTCCAGCGTCAGGGCCAATAAAGCACCACACCGGTGTGGCTAAGCCTACAAGGCAAGACAGTCCTGTATTGCCCCAGCCTCCACCATCATGGAACTCTGTGAAGACACGCTGCGCCGGTGCGTGGTCACCCATGATCCCTGGCCATCAAATTCCACGTTAGTGACATTTGCGGGGCGCGAAGCAGTGTAAAGGCTGCTCACAGAAAATCAAGAGAAAGACCTGATCCGGAGTCAGCATCTTCTACGTGACGGTAGCCATGCCTACTTACGAAGAACCCGAGAACGTGGACAAAGAGCAGAATTCCTTCTGCAAGCGGGAGCTGTTGGGCGCAAAAGATGTTGAAGCCTATGGCCAGCAAGAGGAAGCAGTACAGTAGCAGCGTTGATTGCCACAGACGCGATACGTCGGCCTCGGGACTGACCAGAAGCACCATGGTCCGGACCATACCAGACAGTTGGACACAGCAAGATGGCACGCCTGCGATCCAGCCAAGACAGCAACACCACCCAACGACATAGCTAAGTGGTTTTTGCAACGACGGCGGTGCAAATTCCGAGACCCTGCGAAGGAGACTCGAATTAGCACTGGTTCAGCGGAAGGCACCCATGTGGTGAATCCTTTTGGAGCTGGAAGACTCCATATAGTCGCTGCTTACCAGTGGTACTACTCATGTATTAGCATCGGTCGTGATCACTTTGATGCTCAAAGTGAATGCAGAGACCTACTTGTCCACCTGCGGTCGGAGCCATGGACGCCATTTCAGCCAAGGAAGCAATCATGCAAAGCATCAGAAGCCAGACTGCAATGGTGCACCAGATGACACCAGCTGTACCGCCGTTGTACAGGCCGAACCAGGTTGACAGGAGGACGTTCTCCCAGGTAGCTTGCAAGATTGTTACGAAGCCGACAATTCCTTGACGATTGCGCCACGTCAGCTCCAGCGCCTATTTGCCATGGCTGCTTCGGCGACATACCGACGAATTTGAAATTTCTCTGAGGAGATGTGAGTCTCAATCACCATGAAACTGGAGCAAAACTTACACGTAGTTCCTGCTTTTTACCCATTCGACCCATGTCGTACCCATCTATGGACGTCCCGCCCTTCTTCTCAGCAATGACAGCATCCGCTTCCGGCTGGATGCTATCGATAGAATAGACATCCTCTGGCTTTGCATTTGATTTCATCGTGGCGTGACACCTCCTGGGGACAGCTCTCGAGACTTCGAGAAAGGCAAATGGAAAACTTGGTCGGAGCAACGCAAGATGAAGGAGGGGCAGGTCGAGTGACGGAAGCGTAGGAGTTCTTGAGCAAGAAGAATAGGGATGGGGCTACTGAGCAAGGTGCGTTTGCCACATGTTTCGTACCACACAAATCGTCCAACGAAGGTTATCGGTCCGGTAGCAGAATGGTGGAAGTGATATGGGCCGCGACTGTCACTTCTGAGAAAAATTGCCCCGAGTCTGATCAGCCCCGGCATCGAGGCGGCCGTGCGACCACCGCCGCTGAAATCGATGTGCGAGGTAGCTCAACAGGACGTTGCAGGACACTGCGAGACCTGGTACGCTCATCTTTTCTGGCTTGACAGGCGCGAATGTAGCATATTGCTGCCCTTACAGGTTATCCCTGCGCCACTGTGGAAGGAGAATCGGTCTTTGGGACTGTGCTACGTTGCACAGCGGGTGGCTATCCAACCGCTTGAGTAACACAAACCTGCAGCTAATGCTGTCGGCGACTAGCACTGCAGACCTAGTGACGCAGAACCTTGGGAGAGAGAGGAGCCCTTGTTGTGTGACTTTGCAGTTTCTTGTCCTTGCAGAGCAAACGTCGCTTGGTCTCTCGCATTTCGGCTATTGGCTGATGGAAACAGGAAACATTGCAAAATGGCTGTCATCACCCTTTTCCAATGTTAGGTCGGCAGCATGGACAGAATCGTGGCAACTCCTGCGTTGTGCAGTATGAGCGTTTTTGGAGCAGTACAAGCCCAGCCCAGACGGTTCATGTGGTAGCACAGCGGTCGTTGCCTCCGGCTGCCACCCAGCATCCCGTTATGTATGTACTTGTGAACTCTTCCATGCGAACAAAACCGCATGAATCCCTTTTTACGATACCCATCACGAGCTGCATCGTCTGCTGGAGCACCTGAAGCCGTTCGTTCACCTTATCGCGTCTATCGCGAGCCCATCCGGTCTCACGACGACCAGAGACTTTGCCACAGTATGCCGCGCCGAGAAGGGTATGAGAACGCTGTGAGCTTCACAATCAGTCTCTGCCTTGTCTTCACCATTTGCGTCGCCATAATTCGTTACTGGATTCGCAAGCACGCCCTGGGCTCAGACGACGCCGTCATTGGAGCGGCTACATTGGTGGCCTTGGGACATATTGGGGCAAGTTATGCAAGCTATGCAGCAGGGCTCGGCAAGCCTTGGTCCAGCATTGCCACTGCCCAGGATGATCTGAACCGTCTTGATCAGGTACACTTCAGGGAGACGCGTAGTTTGAAGGCATGGCTAATCAATCCAGGCCTCGGTTGCCTCAATGGTGCTATTCTTCATTGCGCTGTACCTGTCGAAGTGCGCTATGATTTCTTTCTTGATCCGTATCACGAAGACTCCAGTCCAAATCCGATTGTACCATTCTTGTAATGTTTTCGTTGCGATTCTAGGCTCGGTGTGCGTTATTGTAGTCACTGCTGGCTGCCCTGCCGCTTCGGGCTACTACTGGGCATTCAATAAGAACGCAGTCACTTGCGCGACTCAAGTATGCTCCCCAGGGCGTTGACCAGACTGCAGCTGACCAGACACAGGATGTTCGATGGCAAGTAGCAACAGCCCTCGACTGCGTGACAGAAGTGTTGCTTCTTGCACTTCCTATACATTTAGTGTGGACATTGCAAATGCGATTGGCGAAGAAGGCAATGATAGTCATTGCATTTTGGGTGCGATTGCCGTACGTTATCCCAAGCCGCGGCGGGCTATGTCAAGCGTTAATCGTTACCTGTACCACAGAATTCTTGGTCTCGCGATTGGAAGAAACCATTACACGCGCCAACTCAGCCGAGCGCAGACTGATGCTGGTCTTGGAAGCGCTCTTGTCGCCATCTGGCTGGAAATTGAGCTCGCATATGCCATTGCAGCTAGGTATGCCATCAAATGCGATGGACGAGGCACAATTGCTGATGGCGCGTGCAGTACCATGTCAGCGCTCAAGACTTTCACGGAGAGCTTCAACACTGGCTTCGGTGTTAGCGTTGGGCAAGTGCGCGGCAAGGGAGATGATTCTGACAGTTACGGCTTGTCCGACGTCTCGAACTCGAATGCGAATCCGGGCAGCGGAAACGAGAAGGACGCAGTCAGAAGCGACGCACGGCCGAGTGAGTGCATATCGCCGTCGGTGCCAGCATCAACCCACCCATCAGGACTGAAGCTGAGGCCGGAAACCAAGCTGCAGTCATACACGGACATACGTGCCGAACGGTATTTGGTGGAGACTGCTAGTGTTGGCAGCGGCAGCTCTGGTGACGATATGGTGATTCTTCGCGAGACCGCCTATGAGATCCAGCATGACCAAGCGCCTATGCTACCTCCGCGAAGCGTCTAAGGTAAGGCATGGCCAACGGGTCTCGGGCGGTATAGAACCACAGGAATTGAAGTCGACATAAGGTAGCAGATCTGTACATCACGAATCGCTTCGCATAACGTGCCCACGCGTCTTGCAGACGTGCTATGATTGAGCATCGATGTTGAAGTGGAAACCGATGAAGCACTTTGGGTGTAGGTACACGTATGTAGAGGTGGCTCGACAGGTACATCCTTAAGGTTGGGTGTACATATCCAGCCCGGGTCCCTTTCACCATTCCGTCTTCCGTGCAGCTTCCAGGTTGTGAACGAACATCAGCATCTCTTCCGCGCTCAACACGACACACACACCCTCACTCTCTCTGCCAGATACACACACACCTCACACTCTCTCTTTCTTCTTCGCTCTCTGACACCACGCTATCCATATTTCGAGCAAACCTGCATCGCAAAGTGACCGAAATTCGCATAACGGGAGGCAGCTTCTGCTTCTGTCGGCTTTAGATCAACATTGCGCGCCTCCAAGAGGATCGCGTGCAGCCGATTGTCAGCAGCGCGGTGCTGCAATCGCGCTTGTCCTGACCTCGACCGCCGAAATGTTCTTTGTCGCGCACAGAGTCCGAGAATGTACGCTTCATCCATCCTTCTTCAACAGCGGAGCGGACGCGCAGGTCCGGCGCAGGTTGTATGAAGACATGGAGGGCAAGGTGGAGGGCACGGAGATGATTGTGCAGATTATCGAAATCGACGAGATCAGCGAACCCGTACTCGTGCCTGGCACAGGAATGGCCAAGTACACCCTTTCGTACCGTGCCATTGTCTGGCGGCCGTTCAGAGGCGAGGTCGTGGATGGGATGGTGACCAGTGTGGTCAATAACGGCTTCTTTGTGGACGTGGGCGCCTTGAGCGTATTCGTGAGCAAAGCCGTGCGTACACCATCCATACCAAGAGACGCTCTCGTGGTCGCTAATGGCGCCTACAGATGATTCCTGGCGCGCTCAAGTACACCGTAGAGGGCTCGACGCCGTCCTTTACAGACAATTCTGATCAAACCATCGAGCGCGGAACGCAGGTCCGGCTGCGAATCAAAGGCATTCGAGGCGAGATGGGTAGCATGTATGCCATCGGCAGTATACGAGAAGACTATCTTGGGTAAGAGGCTGTGGGTTGTGACGCCTGCATCACTTTTGACTGACTATCTGGATACCAGACCTTTACTACAGTGATTGCCATGTTGTGCCGCATTCTGCTACCTTCTCAAGTACGGAGAAGCTACCTACGCGACACCACGACGCACGCCATTGACACCGGCAATGAAGTTGGGCTTAGCTTTTATTTTGCAGCGCGGCGCAACTGGATAGGGAACGCGCGCGGCATACATTCACGCCGTCCATTATCTGCTACCGTAGATTAACGAGATACCCAGGAAAGCGTAGGAGCGCGCAGACCTGCACGTGCTGCTTTCTGACGAGCATTCTGACCACATGAGGTTCTCCCTTTGAGTGAACATGGTCAATAGGGTTTACGACAACGTTCACACGCATTAGAGCAAAATGAACACACCACCCGTTGTATATGCTTCAGCAGCCGTTGCTGTTGCGATCGCTAGTGACAGGATGATCGTCAGGACGACTGTGAGGGAACAAGGAAGAGGGTCGAGAAAAAAAGGGGCGTGGAGGAAGCCGTATGAGGCTCGCAATATTGGCTTATACCGCGTTGACCATGAAGCTACTTTGTTCGATCAGAGAACAGAAATGCCCTCCGCCCTTTTTTTCATAGGAGCAGCCCGAAGCCGAAGCTTGTCCAAAGATGTCCTTGTCGCTAATGTCCTCTCCTGTGCTGAGCATTCTTCCTCCCGACCGATGAACGACGCACTTAGTCGAAAAGACCAAAGCCCATGTCGTCGTCGGATTCCTCCTTCTCCTCCTCCTTGGCGGCCTCTGGGGCGGCCTCAGCGGCGGCGCCACCAGCAGAGGCAGCAGCTGGAGCACCTCCAGCAGCGGCAGCACCACCAGAAGGCACGGAGGCAAGCTTTTGAGACCCCTCGGCAATCAGCTACGCAAAGAGTCAGTCAGTTTGATCCGAAGTCGTGTATGCTCGCAACGAATGCGCGAAACGTACCTCGTTGATGTCCTTGCCCTCGAGCTCAGAAAGAAGCTTGCTGAGACGCTCCTCATCAGCGTCAACGCCAATTGCGCTCAAGACGCCCTTGATATCTTCGGCCGATGGAGAGGTGTTGCCGGCGAGGCCGAGGAGGAGGTATGCTGCGAGGTGCTTCATCTTGGATGTCTGTGGGTAAATTAGTGCACGTCCGCGAATGCGCGCGCGAAGAGCGGAGCGTTCGTGATGGGTGGGCAGAGCGTACTGTGGATGTGGTATGGAAAGAACTAGAGAATCAATCGGTTTAAGCAACTAAAGTCGCAGACTGAATTCTTCAAGCTCGGAAAGATTGTGTGTTCGGTGACGGATAACAGGCGTCGGTGATGAAAAAGGCTCTTGGTGGGCTTAAAATGCCAAGACTACCTAGTATCACGTGCGATTGCGGTGCGGCTCTCTGTCACGACTACCTACCTTCGTCTAAGCCTTGCGTCACATAAATGTCCTTACAGACCGGAGTACATCACTAAACGAATAGCCCTTTCACACTGCTTCTAGTTACTGGCAATAATGTGCTATTGGCCCTCTCGAGTTGCCACTACATCGCCTCAGTGAGGCCTCTGGGCCAGCTCAGCTGTCATGACAGTGAGTATCAGCAGCACAACCCTCTCCTACCACAGCGGGTGAACGGCAGCATCGGTCTGACTCTCTTGCAGTCCTTCACTTCTCTCTTAGGATCCATTGGTGGTCCCAAGCAGAATCAAGCGCCGGTACAAGACGCTTCCGCAAGCTCGAGTGCAACACGAGTGTTGCAGGGGCCAAACGCAACGACTAGCACGTCCAGCATATCGAGACCAAAGACCAACAGCCATGTCGCTACGGGGACGAAGAGAAAGCCAGAAGAGCAAATAACAGCACCGCCAGCGAAAGCCATGAGGGTAGATGTGAAAACTCCCGTACCTCCATCGGGACTGAGTCGCGTGCCTCAGAAAGCCGCACTCCCTTCTCCGAGCATTCACACTGCCTCCCGTGGCACGACAAAACCTGGGCCGGCGAATGATACCCTCAAGGCGAACGAATCCCTCAAAGCGAAAACTGCTCTCAAAAGACCCCCACCGAGCACGGCTGCAACCACTGCTGCGACACCTGGTAGCTCTGTGGCGAAGCCCAAGCGCGGTTTCGCCTCGATCATGGAGAAGGCCAAGGCGGCGCAGGAAGCGGTGAAGGCGGCTGGTAGTGCCACCATAAAACATAAGCCAGTGGAGAAGTTGACCAAGAAGGAACGACTAAAATTGGAGGAGGAAGCAAGGCTCAAGAATGGGCTCAAAACTAGCAAAGCTCTGGCAGGTCGGAGTCGAAGTGGCACACCTGCAGACGGAAGGTGGAGCTCGAGCAAGAAGGAGCCAGAGGCAGGATATAAAGGCACGATGAAGAAGACCCCAGCGCAACCACAGGTAGCATACAAGGGGACCATGAAGAAGTCGGAGCCTGGAGCACCCCCCGCGAAAGCTGCCGTGAAGAAAGGTCTCGGTCAAGACAGATACGGCGGCTATGCAAGCTGGTCAGATCTCGACGATGCCGAAGAGGACGAAGATGGCTACGGGTCGGAAGGGTCGGATGACATGGACGCTGGATTCGACGACATGGCTCGCGAGGAAGAACTGGCCCTTCAAGCTGCCAGAAAGGAGGACCAAGCGGCGTTAGAGGAAGAAGAGCGGCGCAAACGTGAGAAGCTTGAACGGAAGAAGAAACTCGAGGCTCTTAGCAAGAGTGCAGCAGCTCGGAAGAGGTTCTGAGCGACAGGGTTCTGTCAGAATGAACAAGACCTGAGAACGGATCGTGATATTGAATACAGACATTCTTTGTATAGCAGACGGCATTGGGTAGGTAGCTAGAATGGACCATGGCCATTGTATATGTTGGCGGGCAATTGCGTCATATTTTGCGGTTTCAGCTCAAACACAACCGTATCCCCTTCACTAACCGGGGCCATATTTGATGGAGTCGAACATCACCACCAGAAGCGCCCTCTACCTCACAGCCATGCGGGTTCTTGCGATAGCTTAAACGATATGCTTCCCTACCTAGGTACCATATTCCAGGATAAGCCAGACTTTGGGTCTTTCAGACGTGGCAGTGCACCAGATAATGCGTCAGGTGATGCATTTCATCAGTCCAAAGAGCTCGCATGTCGGAGTTAGAACAGTATATTTAATGTATATACGTAACTTATCGCGGCCATAAATTATGGAGCCTACACAGTAAGATGAAGGGTTTTATCTAATCCGGCGCGTTCATATTCTTCGACAGTCTATCTAGGGCATATATGAAGGTACTTAGCCTACAAAGTCCACCCTGGAGGAGATGTGCGATTCGTCCAGATCGAGTGTGCTCTGTCGCCGTACCGACAGAGGTAACGTATGACATACAGGTCTTGGTTTCCGTCCGCAGAGCCAAAATGTACTCACACCGCACACCAATGTATGTATATACATCATGCATATGCCTAAGGCATACATAAGATACCTAGATGACACTATCGGGAAGGAAAGCCGAGAATCCTCCGTTGGCTTGGCGCACGTTCAAATCTCGCGCGTCTCGACTTTCGAGCAGTCAGTCGACTACAACACCACCAGTTCCATCGACCACCAACCGACACCATGGCTGATGCAGACTACGTGAGACCATCATTCCACACCTGAACTCGGAAGACATGGACTGACATACTGCCCGCAGAACGCCGAGGAGGCTGCCGGTATGCAACCATCGACACGATTAGGCGTCCCTCTGTGGACGTCGCAGTGGTTGAAACCCTGTGGATAGGCCACGAAGGGGTGCTGGAAGATGGGATATCGGGCTAACATATCGGTTGTGCGACAGAGCTGAAGAGAAAGAGAGCGTTCCGCAAGTTCTCCTACCGTGGAATCGACCTTGACGAGTGAGTTGGAAGCGGCGGCGGCACAGGCACAGGCACACTCAGATGCAATCACACAGATGCTGACTTGCCTTGATAGGCTCCTCGATCTTTCTTCTGAGCAGCTGCGCGATGTCGTACACGCTCGCGCACGCAGACGGTTCAACCGCGGACTCAAGCGCAAGCCAATGGGTTTGATCAAGAAGCTCCGCAAGGCCAAGCAGGAAGCCAAGCCAAACGAGAAGCCAGACGTCGTCAAGACTCACCTCCGTGACATGATCATCGTTCCAGAGATGATCGGCTCCGTCGTTGGCGTGTACTCTGGAAAGGAGTTCAACCAGGTCGAGATCAAGCCGGAGATGGTTGGCCACTACCTTGGAGAATTCTCCATCTCTTAGTACGCTATCCCATGACGCGAATCACTCATCGCAAGTCACTAACTCGTGAAATAGCAAGCCGGTCAAGCACGGTCGTCCTGGTATTGGTGCTACGCATTCGTCTCGTTTCATTCCACTCAAGTAGACTCGGGCATTCACATGGGCCAAATACTGGAGAAGTAGACAACAAAGTTACGGATACTGCGCATCCACCGAGCATTTGCTGCTGATCGGCGTGTATGACACCAAAATGATACCACACTTCATCTACCATGTCTCGTGTTTCTCATTTTCATTTCTGAGCGCAAAAGCACCCGTTTTGGCTAATGGGTCGACCTACCCCAGTCGTGTGGTACATCAACGCAAGTTCCATCTACTCAGAAGTCTTCCGCACATGATCCAATGTACTAGCCGCGGGTGATTTACATAACGTTAATGCATGCTTGCTCTGTAGACCATGAGTCCGTCAGTGCTCCACTTCGTACCTCCAGGATATCGTGCTCATGGCTTCTAGACGTATCGAGAGTGTTTTCAGCGTGCTGCATCCAAGCAGCGAGACTTGCCGCCGAACGTCAGTCATTCTCAGAGCGGCGCACGTGCACCCTGGCCACTGTTATGAGGCCGATATCCCCTGGTACTCTGCGCCCGAACGGCTCGCTCAGCTTGGGTTGAGTGGTGTTTCCGCTTGTCTACACTACCATTTACCAAACCGAGTCCTGGGGGATGTGTGTTGCCAATGGGTTGGTGATCATACCGCAATAGGCTTTGTCCGTCCCATGGTGCTCTTTGCTGCTATGAGTGCACGACGAGAGAAGCGCGATTCATTATATTGGCTCGACGGAGCTGATCAATGCGATGGAGGTATAGCAGTCTCATGAGAGTCCATACATTCCCAGGGGCGTGGGATTGTCTATGCGGAGCCATTCGCCATTGAATGCGTTGATCAACCAGTCGCGTAATTTTTCGTAGACGATCGTGTTGGCGTTGTGAAAGAATATACTGTGATCGCTGTCTGGAAAGACATGCACGTCGTAGTTCCTGACATTGGCTTGATCCAGCTTGTCCAGTAATTGCAACGTATTCTGGAAGTGGACATTGTCGTCGCTGACGCCATGCATGACCAGGAATCGCACATTGCTTGACAGCCCTTGCATGTCTGAGATAGTGGCATTCTTATAGCCTGAGGGATTGGTTTGAGGGGTATGCATGTAACGCTCGGTGTAGATTGAGTCGTAGAAGCGCCAGTCGGTGACGGGAGCGACAGCCATTCCATACTTGAACGTCTTACCAGCATCCGTCTCGAGGGTCTTCAAAGTCATGAAGCCACCATAGCTCCATCCCCATATGGCCATTCGTTCCGAGTCGACATATTTCTTGGCCGACCACATCTTCGCAGCTGCAATCTGCGAATATGCTTCCCAGTAACCAATATTATCGCGAACAATGGTTCTCTGCTTACGGCCAGCGTAGCCTGTACCGAAGCCATCCAGAGTGACAACGATGTAGCCGAGACTGCTTGCAACGTAAGATTGAAAATCGATATTGAATTTCCGATCCACATGCTGGAAGCCTGGTCCATTGTAGAGATAGAAGAGAACGGGGTACTGCTTCTTGCCGCTAACGTCAAAATGTGGTGGTCGACGCTCCACGATATTGAGATCATACCCATCTACGTTGATGGTAGAGTACACTTCGATAGGGAGTTCGGTCTTCTTGGCTAACTCTTCCAGAGCCTTGTTCTCTTCAATGGTGATATCCAGAGAAGAATTATTGTTGGTTGCAGTAGCTTTAACTTTCTGCCACGGTATGCCCGGTCCTTGGCATGTAAGCAACATAAATTTGCTCTTTGCAGAGAAAGAAGCGCTATAGTACCCAATTTCGCTACTATCGGTGACCGGAGTGATACTGTTGGGGCCCTCGAGGAGCTTCGTGGTGTAGATATGCCGCTGCGTGCTTCCGTCTTTGGTGCCAGTGAAGTATACAGTATTTTCTTTGAGATCAACTGCCGAAGGCGCGGCAACGACTTCCCAATTACCTGCTGTAAGCATTTTCGGCTGCGGATTGTCCAGTGGCGTGAAGTAGGCCAGATGATCGTAATTGTCATCTATGATCGTATCAATATAGCCGTCCTCGGGACGACCGTTGGCAGGATCCGCAGGGACGTATGTTGTAGTGTGCGTGACCTCAAACCAGCCCCCATCTAATTCCTGCACATCCCTTTCACGCACAGTTCTACCTGTCCGTGTAGTGGCATCCACCAAGATCATCTTGAGCTTGTCGCTTTCTCGGTTCGTAGAGCGCACCAATACCTTTCCGGTCTTTCCAGCCCACACCACCTCGGTGATCAGTCTATCGTCGTCGACGAAGTCGTCCGTGATGGGTACGCTGAAGACTTGGCCTTTCTCGGTGTCGTAGAATTGTAGGCTGACAATAGACATTGGGGCGCCTGCCTTTGGATACTTAATGTGTCGCACTTCTGGGTAGCTCTCCTCGCCCGCACGAGGCCGGATTCCGCTTGGACGACTGAAAAAGTACTGCACCGGAAATGTGGGAACTTTGCTTTCATCAGTCTTGAAGAAGGCAATATATCTGCCATCGCCGCTCCACCAAGTCGCTCCACCTTCCGCTAGCACTTCTTCCTCGTACACCCAATCTGGTATGCCATAGAAGAGGTCTTTTCCTCCATCAGTAGTGATCTGGTTGACGACATCGGAATCCAAGTGACGAATGTACAAATTGTTGTCTCTCGTGAAAGCAATAGCATCGCCGTTTGGACTCCACGAGGCGAGCTGCACCCGGCCATTGATGTTTGCAGGATCGAGCGCCTGGCCTTGCTGCGTCTCCACATCAAAGATCCAGTACCTGCCTGTGCTGCTATGCCTCCAATTACTTTGATAGTCACTCTGAATGAGAACCTTCTTGTGATCTCGGCTCGGCCAAGCGTGGACGGTCACCACAGCCTCATTTGCCACCTGGAACACTCGGCTCTTCATGAGGGTACGACTATGTTGCTTCTGCACGGCGAGGTCTTCGCCTCTGTAGCGCACGTCTTCCACAACCAGATAATCGCGTGCGTCCGAGCCTCCCTGCTCGAGCAGCAGGCCGTCTTCGCCATCAGGGCCAGCAATCCACGTGATGGCATGAGATCGCGCATTCCATTGCCCATGCAGCACCTGATCCAACGTGATTTTCTTGCCATTGCCAGTCGTGCCAGTCGCGTGCGGATCGTGCGGCCGGGCTGCATGAGGGACATGCCGATCCTGTCCCAGGAACAAGAACAAGGCGGCAATCCAGCCTACGACGCCCACAGCGACGAGCACATACAATATGCGCCGCGCTTTGCGATCTGCCGGCTCAACCGAGCGTTGCCAGGCAAGCTCATCCTCCATTTCCATCTCTTCTCGGGGTGAACCGTCCGTGTACAAGGCATCTTTGGCTTTCATGGCGGCTTTGTCGTTTGCGTGTTCGAGGACGAAGGAGGTCGTGGACGCCGAAGAGGCAGATGTCCGCGGCTCGTCTCTGTCCTCGAACACACCGGGCGTACCCCGTGAGTCGGTCAATGGCTGCATCTCCTCGCTATCGAGCTGGCGCCTCGAAGTCACCATCGTCGGCTGACAGGAAATTCGTGTTCAGGTCATCCGCAGCATGTACCTGTCGACGCGATGCAGCACGAAGCAAGCGCTCGAAATCGCGGCAGCCGGGCGGTGCTAGAGGAAGGTATGTGAGGTGAATTCGCCGAAGAACGTACATGCACGCTGTGCTTGTATGTGTATGTAAGGTACATGTACGTGTGGTTGCATAACAACCGACACGCCTTAATACACTTTGTACTACACATGGAAGCATCAAGGTTCTAGAGGCACGGAAGACGGAACAGATCTAGCCGCATTTGGAATCTGCATGTGGTTATCAATACTGAGGCAGAAATTAGAATCATACCTTAATGTAGGCAAAGAGTCAACGACCACGTCCCGTCTCGTCGGACAGTCTGACAAAGACTTCCGGCAGACAAGGCGCATCATTCACTTTGGACATGCCATACCTTCTTCTATATGCCCCTTCGTAGCAGTCTCTACCCTTTGCCCCTCAATCTCCCGTTCAGCCTCCAGGTGCATTGGAGCGCGGATGGTCCACAGGGGGTGGTCATCGGGTGTCTCGTCAGCTCGCCGGTGCGTGAGGACCCGAGGCTTTCCCATATGCTACTCACGCGACGCGGATCCTATATCCTGCCATTGCGCGCACGTCACCGACGCTTCTCCACTGCCGCTCTGAGGGCTTCGATGACATGTCCGGGGTCTTGAGCGCCAAATACCGCACTGCCGGCCACAATCACATTGGCACCCGCATCGGCTGCCGTGTCAATTGTCTTCTCGCTGAGCCCGCCATCGACCTCGATGTTGAGCTCGGGATACCTTTGGCGCAACGCCTCAACTTTTGGCATCATGTCCGGCATGAATTTCTGACCACCGAAGCCGGGTTCCACGGTCATAACGAGAGCCATCTGCTTAATTGTCAGCTATGACACAAGACATGAACTACAATGCGCGACTCACGTCGGGCACTTCCTCTAGGGTTTCGTTGTCAAAGAGCTCGTACAGCACATGTACCGGAGTCTGGGGCTTGATGGCCACGCCTGCACGCATACCTTGAGCGTGTATGTATTTGACCATTTCTTTTGGATTCGTCTTGAGTTCGCTGTGTGTCTCTGGTGCCTCTGCAGCTGTGGAACCCACAGCAGCTTCGTAGTGGAAGCAGTAGAGATCACATCCGGCATCGCGGAATGCCTTCACCCACTTCTTTGGCTGTAGGGCTAGTCAGCACGACCGTCATCCTACCGTGCGTCCACTGGTCCCGTCCAGCATACCTCAGCGATCATCATGTGGCAATCGAACGTGCCTTTTCCCAGTGCCTCCTTAGGCCGGTTCACGTGCGGCCTGATCATGGTCACTACAGGTGCGCCAAAGGTCATGTTCGGAACGAAATGGCCATCCATGATGTCCACATGTAGCCAGTCCGCGCCTTGGCTGATGGTATCAGAGCATGCTTTCCCAAGTGCACCGAAGTCTGCACTCAGGATAGAGGGTGCTATTATGGCTGGCGGCGGCATGATCGATGCGCAGTGCGATAGAAGCCGGTGGTTAATGACTGCAGTCGATTATTACTGTAGTACCAGGTGCACAGGTGACAGTTCAGGTTGTTTAGCAAGATATGAATAGGTAGTAGTATACCTTATGTGATAATGTGACGGGACGGGCGAGCCGGCGAGGGAAGAATCGAATGATGATATCCGCGATCAACGTTACTAGGGGGGGCCATCATTGTTACAGGCGTACAGGTCATAATTCATAGAAGGTGAGAGATATTAATATGTGTGCCCTAAACTATAGCCCCCCTAATAGCTAGCCCAAAACACGTAGAGAGTTATTGCAAGGGTGTTTTTGTCCTAATTACTAATACTATAATATTTCCTAACCGGAGGCCGCAGCGAGGGTGTTAGCGTATCTAAAGCGTATTAATCTAAAATACTATATTAATATATGCTAAGACGTATTGCTAGCATATTAATCGATTTCGTATATCGATCTACGTTACGTATATACTTCTGACGTATAGCGCTTACTTTTAGCGTATTAATACCGTAATGTTAGTAGAGCTATATTAATACTATATACTTACCTACGCGTGTCGCAATATTAATATATACTATACTACCTGCATATAAACTATTACGGCAACCTCCTTATAGCTACCTCTTATACCTTATATACGAGCTCCCTTACCTCTATTACGGACATACTTAAATAAAGTAGAATAGAACCTAGAATAGAATAGATAGAGACAGAGTCCTATATACCTAGGTAAGGTACCTATCTAGTAGCGTAGAGACATATATATACCTAATTAGTAGCTAGCTTCTAGTATACGCTATTAGGCCTTTGTCGTATACCTTATATATTAGACCTTTGTCGCATCTATCGCCTTTATCGCATACCTTATATATCTATTAGACCTTCGTCGCATTTATTGCCTTCGTCGTATTAGAGTACGGTCGAGTAGTAGAAGAACAGGCGATAGCTACTAATACTAAGAGTAACCGATAGTAGCAGACTCGTTGCTACTATTAACGTCCTTATCGTTAATATAGTCCTTATAACCCTCCTTATCGATTAGGAATAATATAAGCTCCTTCGCGTTAAAAGAGCGGAGATTAAAGGTATTGCTATAGCGGCCGCGGCGAAGAGGTAGAGTATCTAGCAATCGTAATAGAGCGTCGTATATACCGTTACTACCGAGGCTAGGGTTACTACCGAAGTTATCGTTACTACTATCGCCGTACTGCTCCTGCTCCGTATTATCCTACCCGTACTGTTCCTCGCTATATTCGTTATATTTACCGTCTTCGTTAGAGTCTTGCCCGTTAACTTAATTAGCCTCTTAACTAGTACGGGTATTAGAATTAGGTACTAGAGCTGCCTTCTTTAGTACTAGGCCTATAGATATATAGGTAGCCTTAGTAGCAGTAAAGTTACGCTTCTTACTCTGCTTTTAATCTCGGAACTTCTGCGTAAGCTACTAGAAGTTAGTAATATCTATATTATTATAAGTAGGCAGTAGTACTACCTTATCGAAGAAGTTAAGGAAGCTGTTCTAGTTATCTATAGTACTACTAGCTTTCTTCTATATACGAATACAGGTAAGGAGGTTAATATAGATACTCTTAAGGAACTACTTGCCTAGGTTAGAGCTTCTGTTAATATTAAGATTATTCTTAATATAGTAGAAGCAGGCAAAGTAATTAGTAGAGTTAAAAGTCTCTGCGACTTTAGCAGCGAAGGAGGCGTCGCTAATCTTAAGTAGGGACGGGTCCTTCTAGATAAGAATATTAATAAACTTCTTAAGAAGACTATAAGTCTTAGACTTATATATACGTTAGTTCTCAAGAGCCTTAGTACGGCCCTATACGAAGTTAGAGCTATCCTTATTAACACGATTACCCTATATAAAGTATAAGACATCTTCGAAGTTTAGGTTAATATAGACTAGTAACATATTCTACTAGAGAGTACGGTTAAGCGTACCCTAGAAGATCTTCTTCTCTTTATCTATAAGTAGGATATATAAGCCCGCTGCTTTCTTTATCTTACTCTTACGTAGTACCGTTATACCTAACTTTATTATCTTTCGTAGCTCTTATCGCTTAGCCTTAGTAATAATAAAGTCCTTACTACTAGACGTATTGCTAGTACTAGGGCTAGTACTACTACTAGCAGCGAGAGCAGATGCAGTGCGCGTAAGTAATAGAGATTGCTATAGGTAGGAGCTAGTACTGCCTAGTTAAGTAGGAGATAGCCGAGGGCTAGAGCTATACTAAGGGGTACCGTACGAAGGCTGCTAGCTATAGGGGTATAGACCGTACTAGTAGTTAGTAAGGTGCTAAGGAGAGCTATAGCCCTATTAGCCTAACTATATACCGGGTAGGTAGTTAAATCTATACGGCTAACTGCCGAACTAGCCGGGAAACTAGCTATCGACTATAGTAGTTAGGGCTAGGTCGAGAACTTAAGTAGCGTATACTAGCATTCTAGGCGTAGGGTACGACTAAGTACTAAGTAGAGAGAAAGTGCCGCTATAAGTAGTGCTTAGGACAGTAAGACTACTACGAGTGCTGCCTAGAGTCGATAGGTTCGATAGATTAATTAGTTCGCTACGGCTATAAGGACTGCTACGGCTACGAGGAGTACCGCTACTACGAGGAGTACCGCCGCTACGAGCACTACTGCCGTCGCCGTTACCGCGACTACGACCGCGAACGCTGCCGCGTATAGTATTCCTTACGCCTTTTAGTACTATTACTGCTTGCTTATCGGAATAGATGTATAGGTATTAGCTATAGTACTAGAGGCAGTAACAATTTGACAGTAATAGTAGTAGTAGAAGAAAAGGAGAGGGCGAGGGGTATAGGTATATATATATGCTGTTTGCTATATACGGCGCACGGTCTTTACGCGCTGCTTGCTTTACGTTACCTACGCGACGCGTACCTGTTTGTTACGTATATACTCGGTACGCCTTCTATAAACGACCTGTACCTTACTCTAAATAATCGACTTACCTACCTTATCGATATACGAGAGCGCGTTGCATACCTATCGATATCGATATAAGCAACAGACGAGTAGTAGCAGACCTACGAGGTTATAGAGAACGCGATCGCGCAACTCGAGATCGCCTTATACGATACGAAGGAGACTATAGCGGACGAGAATATAGCGGAGAGGGTAGCGGGTAGGAGGGCAGCGGAGAGGAGGGCAGTAGAGAGGAGGGCAGTAGAGGGAATAGCTATAATGACAACAGTATAGTTATAGAAGAGGAAGGCGAGGATAGGTTTGACTTCGATAACAATGTTACTACTAAGGCTATTACTCTTAATTACCTTTACTAATTAAATGCTGTATATAACTATAGTATTATAGACCTACCTCTATAGGTTAACCTTTAATAACTCTAACTCGCAGACTAATATATAGATATCCTAGTCGCCGATAATTAAGTTCCTATATAAGGCTTTAACGAGAATAAGGATAAAGAAGATAAGATTATAGAAGAGCCGCTATATAATACTCTACAGGATAGTAACGATAAGTCTAACTCTATCCCTTATTACCGCTCTTAGTCGGAGCTAAGCGTATATATAATAGCTATTAGCCTTTAGTATAAGGAGTCTAGCATTTTGAGAACACAGTATAAGGGCCTCCTAGAGATCTTAAAGATACTAGACCTATAAGAGACAGTTCCTACCCTACCGATATATATCTTAACTCTAAAGAAGTAGGTTCTCTCTTAATTACTACTACTAGCTCTACGGAAGAAGACTATCCCCCTTAAACCCGGGCAGCTATCTTCTATTAGCCGTAAGTCTAAGGAAGACTTAATATTCTTTAATCCTGTTAACCTATTTACTCGCTTTATTAGTTCTAAAATTAGGATATAGCTATACCTTAGTCTTAGTAAGTTCTATAACCCGTATCTATAAGATAAGCTATATAAGTCTAATACTTAGACTTCCTCGATCCGTATAATATCTAGACAGTTCGCGCATTACTAGTCTAGTTATCCTATCTTCCTATTAGACTTTATTACTTTTCGATACTATTAGCTACATTATATACGAGAGTGCATTCTATAGACTCCTCCGACTAGGTAGTATATTAGTAGAGTAATCGTAGTCGGGTATAACTTCCGGAGCGCTGCTTCTTAACGAGGCTAGGTTACTATATATATATATATAAGAGATGTTCGACGGCTAGGATATATAGCTACTAGGCGTAGGGTACCTCTTCTAGCCGCCCCTACTTCTAAACGAACGGGTACTATTATAGAACAACGTGTTCTATATCTCCGAGAATATAGTCTATACTCGGTTTAATATATACGTCGACTATTTCTTCAAGAACGAGAAGCTCTAACTACGCCTGCCTGTCCAGGTTCCTATAGGTAGGCCTATCCTCTGTCGCATCCTTAATATCGATCGTATAGCTAGATACGTATAAGCTACACCTATCTGTCTTAATTAGCCTATTAATAGCGAGCTTAAGATCTAAGCATTTAGTAGGCCGTACCTTAAGGAGCTAGATTCGAGGAATAGTATATAGCGCAGAATCTTACTACTACTCCTTATATTTATTAACGGCTTCGGTCTGTACCGCAACGCGTACCGCATATTAATAGGGTTCTACTTTATCCCCGTAGGGTTACCGTTTATCGAGCAGAATCGATAGGCAAATGTCTTTCTATTTACTCTTAGACTATATAGCTCTAACTTTGCTAATATTATAGAAGCAATTAAGAGTCTAGCTATTCTAGACCGTAGGGTTAATATTAATATCCTAGCACTTAGCAAGGTACGCCTTATAGCCTTTACGTTTGCGTATATTAGTAATATTGTTAGGACTTATGCCTAACAGAAACGGATCTCGGGTATAGACTACCTATGCCTAGCCTAGAAGACCTAAGATAGCCTAGGTTAGGCTACCTTAGCCTATACGCGTCCTCGTATCCTAAAGTAAGGCGGTTAAGCCCTATAACGGGATATAGCAGCCTATTACTCCGGGACCCGGATATAGATATACCCTAATCCGAGGGAGAGGGACGATCTAGATAAAAAGAGATATCTCTCGAATCCTCTAAAGACTCTTTAAGCGATTCGAGTCGTATTAACCTAAAGTAATTAAGCCTACGCATTTATAATACCCTTTTATAAATATGCCCTAGTAGTAGAAGAACTTAGGAATAAAGACATAGCGAGCAAACCTCGGCTGTCGACTCTACTACGTACCTACCGAAGAACGCGGATTACTAGACTACGATCCCTTTACGAATAGGAGATACTACTATATAGTCTTCGCAATGCGAGAAGATATAGACAATATGCCTACGAACGCTATATATTAGGTATATAGAACTACTTAGGGTATTAATCTAGACCTAGTATCTATAGCCCTGTTTAAGATATTACTAGCCCTAAATATCGTTATAAGCCGCCTAGGCGATCCTGCTTATTCCGAGTATTAAGGACTATTAAGTATAATACACAAATTACTTATTAAGGCAATTCTTACTCTAGGCGCTACGAAGGAGTATAGAGGTATCCTCCGCAGCTTTCTATTCCTACCGAGCTAGCTACGCGTATAGGGACTACTATATTATCTTAAGAGTTATAGTCTGTCTAAGTATATACGCTAGTCGATCGTTATACCCTCCCTACTACGGTGCTAGTTGCGGCTAAAGTATATCCGATAGCATTTCCTCTTAGTACTACGTAGAAATAGTATCTACGACCCTATTAGCTACGTTATATTACAATTCGCAGTAGTAGCGAGGAGTAACTCTATTCTAATAAGTAATACCGTATCTGAGACAGATAGGAATAATATGCACCTTATCGTATAGGGCTATCGTACTAACCTCTAGTAGATGCTCTAGGCCTTAGCCTAATCTATAAATGCTAATAAACGCCGTCTGTTGCGTTCTACGAGTCGAGCAGGAACTCCCGTATACTAAGGCTCTACTATAGAGCTATCGCTTACTAAGTTGCTTATATTAAGGTATAAAGCGACCCCGACTAGCTAGGCTGCTATAATAGGTAGACAGCAATCTATCGAGTAAGGCAAGAAGGCAGACAGCTATCTCTAGAGTATAAAGAAGCCTAATATATATATTGCTATCTATTACTAGGCGCTAGCGGAAGAATACGGCCTACTAGTTAACTTTAACGTTACGATCGGGGAAGATAAGTATCGCGTATTTAAGAAGTAGATATATACGACGAACTATCGCTATCCGGAGAAAGACCTACTTAGGAAGGAGAGTCTTCGTTAAACGCTAAGATTATATTAAATAACGCGTATAGGTACGATAAGCCTTTAGCTACTACTCTTATTAAGAAGGTGTCCCTATAATGCCCTACCCTCTTCTATAGCATCTTGCCTAAATTAGAGCAGATAAGTCTCGAAGGTAGTATTATTAATGATAATAACAACGAGGATAAGCTTAGGGTCGTCGCTAATAACTACTACTAGCAGCCTACTATTACTAGGTGCATTAAGCAGTTATACGTACGCTCCTACTATAGCCTGCTAATAAGGGGTATATACTTGCAACTATAAGACTCTAGCTATACCTACTTCTCGAATAAGTTATTATAGGCATATAGCGTCGACTATAATAAGCCGAATATTATTATGTTCTCTAGTATGTTTACTTAGACAAAGAAGCTTATATTCTATAACCCGGGGTCTTAATAGTAACGTACCTTTAAGATAGGCGACTTTATAATATCTATAGGCGGTAGTAATATACTTCGTATTAATTAGATCCTTATCTATAACTAGGACCGTAAGCGATTATTCGTAAAGGCGATACTCCTCGATACTATAACTCTACCTATACCTAGTATTCAAGATCTAGTACTCGGCGAAGGCTTTTAGCGTATACGTATTACTACTAGCAACTTCCGGCTTCTTAGCCTGCTATCGATTAGCCCTCGCTAGCTCTATCTCGTACCTGTTAACGTCGATAGAGGAGGCCTTAAGCTTATAGCCGAGCTATCTATAGCTACTAAGTTTATCTAGTGTTGCTATACTATATAGTAGTTATAGACCGAAGGAACGTAAGTTACTCTAGTTTAGTATAGGCATAGGTATAGGTATAGGTATAGGTATAGGCGCTAATAGCATAATAGTATAACAGCAGGTATAACGGTACTTAGTTTTGTCTCTATATATACAAATTAACCTAGAACTATTGTTTATAGGCAAGTTTCCCTTTTTTAATTCTACCCGTAGTTCCCTCGTAGGTAGTAGTTAATATACTAATACTTAGACAGGTTTATAATAGTATCTTTCTCTCCTCCTTTCCCCTCTTCGGCGATACGGCGACTTAACGACTCGATAATATAGCAACTTAACGATACGGCGATACTACGATACGGCGATAGGCGATAGGCAATAGGCAATAGGCGATACGGCAATACGGCGATAGGTAATAGGCGATAGGCAATAGGCAATAGGCAATAGGCAATAGGCGATACGGCGATCGGTAATACGGCGATCGGCAATACAGCGATAGGCGATACTGCTATAACAGGCGACACTACTATAGGCGATACTACTACAGGCGATACTACTATAGGCGATACTACTATAGGCGATACTACGATAGGCGACACTGCTATAAGTAACACTGCTACGATAGGCGGCGATACTGCGACTACTACGATAGGCGATACTACGACTACTGCGACTACTACGACCGACGAATCGGATAAAGGTAGATAAGCTTAAAGTATAAGTAGGTAGCCTACTAGAGGAGTATATAGTATAGGTAGGTATAACGTAATTCTTTACTGCCGTATATTAGCGGTATTCCTATATAGTAATACGGTAGTATATAGCGTTATATAGACAAATGCGATATATATTACTACTACTATATATAATTAATACTAATATTATATAACTGCTATAATATATAATATAAGCCGTATATACGATATACCGTAATACGTGTTATTGCGTTAATATATATAATTTATAACATACAAACAGAATTTTGATATGCGAAACTTTAGTAATACGCTTTAGGCACGATCTAAGATTTAATACGCTGTTTTAAATAAAGATACTAGTAATATAACTTTAATACGCTAACACCCCCGCTGCGGCCTCCAGTAAGGTTGTAATTCATAAGGTATGTGACCGTACCTACGGTATATCGCGCTGTTTAAGGCAGCTGAATTATTACCTAATGCAGGATTTAGATCTCCTAATATTATGACCGCCGAGCTCTCCTCTTCTTCCGCCCGACACCACCACCGTCACCACCATCACCACCACCACCATCATCACGATCTCCGCAGCCAGTGTTACGACTGACGCGAATCTGTGCCCGACTTCGTACAACAAGATAATTGCCCACCGACATGCGTGCTGGCTCGGGCCATCGTCAGAGCCTTCTATTTCAACTGCACTAGAACTAAGGATGCAGGCAATATAGAGCAGCGTTTCCATTGGCTCCGTCCAGCCGCCTGTCATACAGGCCAACCACTCATCCGACACTCTTCTCGACATCTGTTACTACTGTGCAACACACCTGCCGCGCCGCCGCTGCCATAGTGGAGAGTGATGCTCTCCAGATCCAACCACGCGCGAGGCCAAGCATGAGGCTCAATGCGTAGCGCCTGCGCTGATTGCGTCCAGGTCGCAAGAAGGTGGGTCCCAGCTAACACCTAACACCTAACCGCCCTGCCAGCAGATATGAGGCTAGTGGCGCAGGCGCTTGCTGCGAGTGATGGCCTGTCGCGTGGCTTTGTATAAGGATTCCCACGCGCTGCTGGTCCAGCGTGTTTGGTGTCCTGCTGTTCTCTACTGCATCATTTCTGCGTTGTTGGTGTGTGTCGCTTCCTTGCCTACTCTCCTTTGTGTCTTCGTCAATTGTTTTCTCGTCATTACGCGCACTTCGTTGATCGGAGAGACGCACACTTCGACCGCAGGCCGGCCGACAATACATTCATTCCAATATCGCGTGATATTTCAGCAAAAATGACCAACACAACGACTCTGAGACCTCTGGTCTTCACGCCATCTGCGCCGGTTCGCAACTCTAATGGCTTGCGCAACACGATGATCGAAGATGCGCCTCAAATCTCGCTCCGTCGAGCACCACCAGAACGACTGCAAGCACGTGTGCAAGTCAACACTCCCACGAGCGACGACTTCCCCACTCCCAAGGCGATGGTCTCGTGCCCTATGACCGAGAGCAGCCCGAATCTTAGCAGCTCTGATTCCGAGTCCGATTACAGCTCGCTCTGGAGTCAACGCAGCTCAGCAAGCTTCGATGAACTGTACGACATCACCGAGAGCGAGTCGGAAGAAGTTCCAATTAAGCTTTCGAGTTCAGTCAAGCGGAGAGTGGGCAAGAAGGACGTCAAGAACCGCTTCCCTTCCATCATTATTCCATCTCCAGGACAATGGCCGACCATCGACAAGCTTACATCGGCGTCAGTGCTTTCACCACCGCTCAACATCAACCTGTCTCCTTCCATACTGGCTCAGCTGCAGGAGCGTGGTCTGCGAGTACCAAGTACATCGTCGGCACCTTCTCTGGATGGTAGTCAAGCCTCAGAAGAACTGACTTTGTCAAGCTGCCCGTCTACTCCTGATATTTCCCGAGCAAATGAAGCAGAGCAAGCATGGGAACCTCCAGTGCAGCTTAACCCATCCTCAATCGATCTGCTCCAGCACATCAACAGCGAGGCACAGTTTGACCAGCACCATGTACTTCTTGAGGTGCCCGAAGAAGCAACAGCGGAGATGAGAGAGGTTGTCGATTCGCCTCCCATCACTAGTCATTTCCGGATCGACACTCACAATTTGTTTCCCCAGACTGAGGATGCCGATGACGAGCTTTCCGCGCTCTCTGTGCCATCGCCAGGAGGATTCTTCGCCTCGCTTGAATCTACAATGGCCCGCAAGACATGGGCAGCTGCAGAGCTGACACCGACCACCACCACTGCCACGGAGTTCTACGGTGTACCATTTCGCTCTGCTCGCAATGTCGCCCTGGCCACCAGCACTGCAGCATCGTTCTACAACGTGCCATGGCCTGCACGTCCAGAAAGCCCTATTGAGCACCTGGTTTCTGTTGCAAGCCCGACCTCCACTCAAGACCCGATCACTGCACGGAAAATTGCGTTTTCGCCTACAGATCTCGTAGACGCAGTGGACGAAATCGATGAGAGCTACGACGAAGCTTTGCAGCAATCTGCTTCCGCGAACATCGATCGAACGCAGCTGTGGCTTTCTGCACAGACGACATACATGGCTGCCATCTGCGAGGAAGATCAGGTCACCAGTAGCATCCACATTCAGGAAGACGACATAACAAAGATGCCCACGCCGGATTCCCTGGCATGTACAGATGACTCGCCCAACAAGAAATCGGTTCGTTTCGCACCAGTCTCGACCGGATCGCCCAAGGAAATCCTGACCTCTGTCGAGAATCAGCGTGTCTCTCCTATCCACGACGGCACATTCTGGGAGGCATGGCGACACAACAAGCGCTCGCAGCGCGCTCGCGATGTTTTCCAGCACCGACAAGCTCGCGCAGAGGCTGAGCACGTTCGACGTATTAGCGTGCCGAAGCAGCATGCGGATCAATTGCAGGGCAGATTTGAGACTGTTAACACTCAACGACCAGCGCCCGCACGTCCGGTGTCTAGTTTGCTGCCTGTAGCATTGGAGGATGAGAAGAAAGAGCTCATTGCCACTGTTGAGCGAGAACGACAGGCGCTGGAGCAAATACAGCCGTCTGCATGGCATCTTTCAGCGCAACGCGAGGTCAATGGTGGCAAGCTTCTTACCAGCCCGATAGTCTCAAGCTTCAAGGGGCGTAGAGACGTCAGGATCTTGGATCTCGCTGGACAAGTTCACTGTAGCTGGGCTTGGACTGTTGCCGAGGAGCACCCTAACGCCACGGTCTACACCACAGTTTCGTCTGATGCTGAAGCTCATGTCCTGGCATCCTCGCTCGATGGGCCAAGCAACCATCATGTCGTCACTTCCCCCAAGCTCTGGCAATTGCCATTCGACAGTGACTATTTCGATGTGATCTCTGCCCGTCATCTATACAGTCACCTCAAGACCACATGGCCAAAGGGATTTGCCGCTGACGAGTGGGATCTCACCTTGCGTGAGTGTCTACGTTGCCTTAAGCTAGGTGGATATCTCGAGTTTGATTTGCTCGACGCTGAGCTTGTACATACTGATGCAGTCGGCCAGGCGCTCGGCGTCGAGTTTGCCTTCAACCTCAAGACCCGAGGCTACGATCCCTGTGCAGGCAAGAGTTTTCTCCCACGCCTCAGGCATGCCGGCTTCCGCGACATCAAGCGCGCTTGGATGATACTGCCGGTTGCTGATGTTGTCACTCGCTGGAACGACAAACCTGCAGCTGCATCTTACGAACGATTCATTGCCACAGACGGCACGGTACAGCAATTTGACCCTCCTCTCACGGGAAGTACAGTGGATGTCCGCGCCATGACTGGCCTCGTCGGGGCAAGAATGTGGGAGCAGTGGATGCTCAAACTGAACGGCGAAATGGGTCGCAGTGAGAGGCGTGTCTTGGACGATGTCGCCAAGGCCCTTGAAGAGGGTGGCAGAGGCAGTGCTGCATGGCGATGCCTCGTTGGCTGGGCAAGAAAGGAGGAGGATATTTAGATGGGGTTTCATGGCATTGCATGAGATGAGGCGCGATTCTAAAAAAAACTACCTTAGGTAGCTCAGTGTGATAATATTGACAGTTTGATCTGCAGTCCAGTCCATACGACCAACCATTTTCTTCCTGATGTTGCAGTATTGCCATTCGCAGAAACATACATACCTAAACATGATTCTCGAGAACAGCGCCTCGTTGATCTGCACGTGCTTGGGGCATCGAGCATACATCGTCTATTGACGTAGAGCTTACTAAGAGGTCTACTTTTCACGTCCAGTGAGTACCGCTAGCCTTGCTCCTCGGGACTCCGTGGTCCTTTCATCAGAGTACTTGGCGTGAGCAGTGGGGCGTTTTTGATAGTAACCCGTTCTTCCTCTTTTCCCCCCAACCTTTCGAACATGGTCATATTTAGCCTCAGCGCCTCATCATGAAGCTCCTGTCCAACTTTCGGTTCAGATCCTTGGCTGACATCAAGCCTCCCCGGGCAACAGATTCGCCTTGACAGCAAACATCTTGCCGCTGACCACGGCGGAGAATCCGTCCACTTGCCGAGCATATTGCTCGACTTGACGGCCAACCAGTAACGACTCAAGTCGTGACGGTTCTTGGGGCAACTTGAACAGCTTCTGCCACTCATCTTCGGGCAGAGGCGCCTGCTTCTGTTGCACCCGCAGCGCATTCTCCTGCTTGCGCTTCTGTTGCCACTGCTGAATTTTGGCCTGCTCGCGTGCGAGCGATCTTTGATAATATTGCGCGTTGTTATTTTCGGTCTGATGGTTCTCAATGCTCTCCAAGATCAAGTCACACGTTTTCTCAAGAAATGGGTCCACTGATAAGTCCAGGCTGTCCAGATTGGGGGCAAAAGGCGTGGTGGAAATTGCCGGATCTCGAGAAAGCTCTGCCAGAGATGTAGGGAAGTCTAGGGCAGTTTTCTGGGGAGGCTCCTGTGGTAGCTGATGCAGGAACGATGTCAGAAGGTGCGAGTTGTGGATCTGTACTGGCAGCTCGACCAAGATGTCCTGGTACCGCAAGTTGGACTTTTGGATACTGTGTATGAACATCAGCACGCGCTCTTCCCAAGCAGGTGATCACAAATGACCCGGCTTACCTCTCTGTGGTGAACTTGCCCTCCTTGTAGGCGGCCATGAAGCTGGGCGACAGACGATAAGCCTTGAGGCTCAGGCTGCCCTGGCTGCTCCTCGACACATCGAAGACGAGAGCCACGGTGCGCTCGTCCTGTGCACGCTGGTAGAAGTACTGGTTCTCGATGAAGTTCGCGTTGATGAAACCACCCATGCTGCAGCTGATGTACCAGCCCACGTTCTGCGCGTCGGTGTTGACCTCGCGCAAGAACTTGATCATCTCGTTCTGGTATGCAACATTGCTCTTGGCGCGCGGGGCGGCGGCGGCGAGGGAGGCGGCGTCCTGCTGGTGATAGGGGTCGCTGCTGGCTGACGCTTCGGCGGCGGCGGCGGCAGGGAAGGGGAACGAGTTGGTGATGTGCACCTGCGAATTGATGTCCAGTCCCAGCAGAAATCCTGTGCTCGGTGTGGGAAATGTCGACGTTGCGTGTTTGATGATGCGCATGGCGACCAGAGCCTCCAGCTGCACCTCCTTGAGTGACATCTCCTTGTTGGTATCGGCCATGATTGCGGGAGTGGTCGGCGTGTCCGGGGCGTGTGGTGGTAGTGATGGTGGTAGGTGGCCGGCGGTGGTGATAATTGAGAATCGATGCCAAGCTTTAGCTGTTCTATTCTATGGATTCGGACCCCTCGGGACTTCTCTTAGTCACATCTTTGCAGGTGAGTCTTCATCACCTCTTACCTCCTACACGTACCATTTCCCCATCCTCTCCTACACAATTCGGGCACGCAGAAAAAGGCAGTAGAGTTCAAGAGAGGGACTGGAGTTCATTACAGTCTATTCCACTGATCTTGCCTACCTAGTGATTCAAGCCACGTACATGTATGCGTCTGTGCCATCTTGACGATCTCGTAGGCAAGTCATCATCACAGTCGCAAATGAATCCCGAGACGACAATCAATACTAGGCAGAAAGGACGCTCTCACGCTGGATCGAATAAGTTATGCGACTTGATCACACTTCAATTACCGCTCATGGTTTCTGGAGAATTCTGATAGTCAACAATAGCAGCAGATCAGATGTCTATGCATCAAGCGGCTTTGAGACACTGAGCTTGCCTCGATGTTCGCTCAGGATGATTCTGGATATATGTGGGGTTCTTCTTGAGAGCATCGGTCGAGATGTGAGCCGTCGAGATCCGTCGGTAGAGAGACGAAATGCGCTTCCTTCTTGGGGTAGGAGATAGGGGCGCTGGCCTTCTGGTGTATCATGTTTGCGACTGATTCAACGTTTGGGCCATCGGCACGATCTATCGTGAGCCCTCGATCACACACTGAGGCTCAAGATTGTCTATACGTCCGCGCGCGTTGCTACGGGCATCTGCGGCGGCTCATGAGACAGCGCATTGTAGACGGCCGGGTGATGCTTCAATAAGCAATAAGGTATGTCAAACATCTGCATACATACATACCTTACATACAAGGAGATGGCTAGTACTAGTAGAAATCACGGATTCAGAACTGGCAGCCACCCCTGCAGTGGGCAGATGGAGCCTTGGTGAGAACTATGGCACTGCAACCGAATGATTATCTGCTTGCAACAACACTACATTTACGCAATTTGCATGACTGGCCGTAATAAGCATTCGATAGCGCAGTTAGGTTACTGACTCTTTTGTGACGCTTCCAAGGAGACGGATGAATGTCATGTCGCCTGGGCGTTGTGGGACGTTGGAGAAGTCAGAGTAACAGGAGTGAGTAAAGGTACATGTATTGTGTAGCATCATCTGGTGAGCACGTACATGTGCGTATTCCTTGTTGATACAGATCATACAGCAGATGGCACTCCATTCCGTACATGTAAGGTAGTTTTATGTTAGCTATGTACATGCTGTGTACTCCGTGCATGTACGGAGTAAACATACATGCCGTACAGAAGGTACAGTAAGGTATGCTCTCACACTCTCCGTACATGTACGGCGTACGGCGATCACAGAATGCATGGTGACGTCGGGCATGGTGGCCGGAGAAGTCACGTAGTGGCGCCAAATTGAACAGAAGCACTTCTGCCAGACTTCCACGGACAGCCGTCCGTGAAGAACGGTCTCGTCGCCGCGGAGAGCAGCCACGATCGTAGATTTGCGGTAGATGGCACAGATGTCGCTTGCAAGTCGGGCTGCGCGGAGCGCTGGCCGGCCGGCAACAGATGCGCGCATTTTGATAAGAGGAGCAGCCGAATCATGGCGCAGCTTCCACAGTCGTCCCAGATCGACCGGACAGGACGAGATCGAGGGTTTGGGCACGTGCTGTGGCGGGCGTGCCAGCTGTGCGCACAGGGTCAACCCCAGCAGCCTTCGCTACCCACGCCCTACCTGCAGGACCCAGACCTAGAGGACCTAGAGGACCCAGAGCACCTATTTCCTACTACAAGCAGGCTAGCATTGTACTGTAGCAAGCCGTGCAGCCTCATGCGCGTCCCTGACGGGGACCAGCGGTGGCTCATTCTTATTAATTACCTGTACGGTTGGTGGAGGCCAGCTGACGGAAATGGAGGGAGCGCGATTCGACCACCGAGCACTACCGAGCACCACCGTGCTCCGTGTCCGACGACTGGAAGGGCTGGACTGGACTGATGACTAATGTACCTACCGGTACCTACCTTACTAGGTCGACGTGTCGGTGTCGCGCAACATGGATAGAGCTACCCACAGTACATAGAGTTGGTCTCTCGAGGCTTTCATTGAGGGCGTAGTAGTAGAGATGACAGATTGTTGCAGGGTGCGACGAACAAGTTGCAGCTGAAGCCACAGCGATGCAGCAGAACTAGGTAGATGTGATCATATCAAAGAGGAGATCTCGTACTTCTATGTGCCATCTCGATCTGCAGTCGGCGAGGATCGCTAGGTATGATCACAACAATGGGCAATGGCCTGTTCGCTCTGTTGCAGATGGGCGGTCGAGCGAGTCATCCCCTGCGTGGTATGCAGCAAAACAGGAGTGATAATTGTGGTTGGTTGCATGGGGGAACGACGGCATGCTAATATAGTAAGGTATACCGTATTGAAGCAAAAGGATTGACTGCATTGCCCAGTCGGTCGGGTGAAGCAGCCACAAGCGGTGCTGTCATGGCAATGCGCGTAAGAGGCAGAACGCCGTGCAGCCCAGCGATCGCGATCGTGAGAGCATCGCATGGAACGCGGCCAGGTGTAATTTCAGCGTAGTCGAAAGGCAGTTGAGTGGTACGGGCAGGAAGCAGGAGGAAGCAGGAATCAGGAAGCAGGAAGCAGGAAGCAGGAAGCAGACGGTATGGCGGGTGCAGGAAGCAGGTTGTGTCTTCCATGTGCTGCCACACTGCTTGTGTCACAGTGGATGTGTCCATACCTCCTCCTAGTACTTTGCCTTACTGTATAAGGTAGGTCAGGTACTGTACTCCGTACTGTGACGACGACGATCATGATCGTGATGATGATGACGATGATGATAGTGATGAGATGATGATCCGGCGGCAGGCAAGGCAGGGCAACCTAAGGCAAGGCTGGCACAGTAAAAGGACAGGACAGGCCCACGTCGGGCTTCTCGCCATAGAACTCTGCCCTGCTCTGCTCTGCCCTGCCCTGCCCACTGCTCCCACAGTCCCACTGCTCTCAAAAGTGCAACTCTGTGCAATGCTTGCTCAAGTCAGTGCTCACTCATGCGAGGGACGGCCGCTTCCATCATCGTCGATCGCGCGAACGCAGCAGGGGTCTGGCGAGTCTAAGCTCCGGACTAGCTTTCCTATAGTCTGCCCACTACAGGTACTTTCTCCCGGTAGCCAGCGGCAGCGGTACCAGATGCGCTTCCAATGTTTCCCTTCAAATGGGCCCGAAGACCCCTTCTCCAAACGCTGCCTTGCCTGCCTGCTTGCCTGTCTGTCTGTCTGTCTGGCTACCTTACACTCTACAGCTACGAGCTACCTACCTACCTACCTAAGGTACCTATCTATCCGTCTGTCTTGTCTGTCTTTGCCTGTCTGCCTGTCTTCCCGGCTACATACCTACTTGTCTACCACTGTACCTACTACATACTACCTACTACCTACTACCTACTACCTACTATCTTGCCTACTACCATAACCGACTACTACCGACGACCTACTACCGACTACCTTCTACCGACATCCTACAACTTTACCCTACCACCCCGCGTTACTGCTCACTCCCTCCCCCTCGGCGCGGTTCTGGTTCTGTGCTGGAACGGCCTAAACGCATGTCTTTCACGCATCTCATGGCTCCAAGCAGAACCTAGCCTTTTCGGTCCCGCTCTGCGCTGTGCTCAATAGCGTACTACAGCCAACCTTATTGCAGACCACTAGAACTACTGCTACTACTAGTAGTACTACTACTACTGCTACTACACCACCATCCTCGAGGGTCTTTGAGTTCTGCTCTGCTCTGCTCTGCCTGTCCTCCTCCTCCTCTGCTGCTGCTGCTGCTGCCTATCCTGCCCCGTCCTGCTCTGCTCTCCTCCTCTCGCAGACCTTCTTGCACATCCACTTGTTGCATACTCCATCAACTCGCTCGCCTCAGCACTCCAGCTACATTGCGCTAGTCGCTGCCTCGGCTTCTCCATCGAGCATCACCAGCAACCACCTAGCAACAGCACCATCGTTGCCACCAACGCGCCTGCCAACCCTGACGCGAGCTGCTGCTACCTGCCAGCCCGTGTGCCCTGCTGCTCATTCACCCATTACGCACTCACTCGGTTCACGTCAAAGCTGGCTTTCACATGATGGACGGTAGAAATTGCATGTCCATCACATCACTACTCAACGACAGTAGTGACGGATCACACGCCAAGATTCCGCTGCCGTCACTGTCAGTGCACTCTCGCGCGTCGTCGTTTAGCCCGAGCTGCGACTCGACTCCATCACTCTCGCCGCAGACTCCGCCGCAATTATCGCGCAGCTCCTCCAGCGACTCGCGTGCCTTCTCGACGCCCTCGCCGCTCACGCCGGCCTTCAACACCTTCGAGCAGGCCGCTGCGCACCACCATCATCACCCGGCGCCTGCGCCGCGGAATATCCCTGGGACCCAACACCACCAACGATATTTCCTGCATAGTCACATTCACGCGAAGATGGACGACCAGGGCGCGTCCATGTATCCACCAATCCCCGACGTGTCTGGTAGCATGCCACAGGCATATCCAATGCCGACCCAGGTGATGCTTCCACAGCAACAGGCACAACCCCTACCCCCACATGCACAGACACTCCTACCCCCGCAGCCGCAGTTGCATCCGCAGCCTCAGTCGAAACAACAACAGCAGCAGCAGCAGCATCCGCCACAGCGACCTCAAGACCCCCAAGGTTTTCGGACATCAAATTCACCTGTTTCAGAGCCGTCGCATGTCTCCGCTGTGTCGGCATCGAACCAGAAACCACCGAAGAAGAACCAGTATCCCTGCCCTATGGCGAAGCAGGTAGGCTGCACCGACTTCTTCACCACATCTGGTCATGCAGCTCGACACGCGAAAAAGCACACGGGAAAGAAGGACGCCTTCTGTCCAGAATGCAACAAGGCATTCACCCGCAAAGACAATATGGAGCAGCATCGTAGGACGCATCAGAACGGACGAGGTGGCTCGCGGACGAGCACCGACGATTCGAAAGTGAAAAAGGCGACCAAAGTGCCTACAAAAAAAGCTGCCGTCAAATCAGAATCAGCTCTCGAGGCGGCAGTCGACCAACAGTTGGCTGAGCAGGCGCAGGCCGCACAAGCACAAGCACAAGCGCAACAGACGGCCCAAGCCATTGAACATACACAAGCCCAGGCCACTGCTCTCCCTCCACAACTGCCAGTCGATCAAATGATGCTCGCCGGCTCTGGGCCTTACTTTCTGACATCAATGGACAGTGGGCCGGTCCCAAGCTTGCCATTGGCCATGCCAGACCTCAATGGCAGGCCACCACTCCATCGTGCCAGCTTCGCTTCATCACTGGACTACGTGCCACCCACCGCACCTATGATCGACCCAGAGACACTTCACTACAGTTATCCCAGTCCCGGACTCAGCCATGGGCTGAACAGTCTAGCATTAGCGGCCAGTGAACACATTCGCCAGCGAAGCTTTGCAAGTAAGCAGTCCCGCAGTCCTTCAGAGACCCCAGATCAGAAGACCCCCTAGAAGGGCGATGGTTCCAGGTTATGGGCTTCAGGTCTTTTAGAGTAGAATGTTTTCAAGCGATATACCCAGAATCTGATTTCACGGCGTCACCTGGGAGTAGCAAGATTGAATCGAATCGGGAAAGCAGTGGCGAGATCAGGCTTGAGGCCACCGGTAGGGGTTACATCGTTTGCTGTTGCTACGTGCACAGGCCGGGAGGGAAGTAGTTTGACAGGAACACACAAGGGAAGAAGGACCAAAGGCTGCAGTAGTCAGCACCACAAGAAGAGCGTGACCGTGTCGCCAGAATCCCGTACTACGATGAACCAGCACCTACCAAGCATCCCATTTGCGTATGATTCTGCTTGCCAGTACCTGTTATTCCGCACAGTCACGTGGGGAGCTCCGCTGATGCATTGACGGTTTTTGAAACACTGTCTCAAAATGTACCTCCACTTGATCCATGTGGTCGCATGACCTGGTAAGACCTGGATGATCAGGACGAAGAACTCTCAGTCTCTTGGTTCAGATGAATCCCTGCCTGACCTTTTGGAACAGCAGTGAATGTTCTAGGCCATGTGCAGATCAGATCGCATCGATGGTCAATCTGCAACACATATGCCTCCACGACTAAAATAGGTCAAGGAGATCGCTCCTTCCTTCCTGTAGAGCGGAGGGGTACGTCGTTAGTAAGGTAATTATGTACCTACGTAAGGTAAAAGGTAAGGTACCTAGTTTTGCACCATGCATTGCACAAGGGTCTCGTCGAGCTATTTCGTCGAGCTATATCATCGAGCTGCCTTACTCGAGCTGGAAGCTGATACGTACTCAAAGCCCTTCATTAATATGTGTCTGTACTGCGTTTCATATGCTCTTTTCCTTCGAGAATAGCACGGACAGTACTCCACGGGCCGTCCCTGTTTGAGACCAGTCACATCTCAATAGATCTAGCTCTTTACAGGCTTGGAACATAGTGCCGTAGCCAGTAGTCGTCTCGAGGCACAAGAGCTGTCTGCGCTCCAAGCCCGTATGTAGACGAAGCCCGTATGTAGACGGGCAAGAGGCCTGCATGCTCAAGGGACTTTTCTTGTGATGAAGCTTCTTCTCAAGGCCGGCCAGTCAAGTCGCCCGAGTGCACAGCTGCCAACCTGCACTTCTTCCACCTTTTCTCAGAATTTCTACCACGACAACAAGATTCTTGATGCACATTCAGCAAATGTGCCTGCCCAAGCGCCATGGCAACAAAAGTGCTCCTCGTTGAAAGTCGTCCATGATCTTTCTGTTCATCGTTGACTTTGTCGAATATACTCCGCTGAACTGGCGACACCAGCAGGGCCGCTCTTTCGCAAGGCGGCTTCGTAGCGAGCCTTCACGCCTTCCTCGAATGCCTTGTTGATTTCTTCCTCCTCTGTCTCGTCGGGCTCGACGAGTTCCATCTCGTCCTCGTCTTCGTCCTCCATATCTTCCATATCGCTGACAGTCTCGGGCTCTTCTTTCTTGGCGTACTTGCCCGTGCCCTTTGCTCTGGAGGAAACACTCATGTCATTCATCATTCTATTCACTTCCTGCTCGTGGATTTGCCCCCTCTGCTCCAATGCTTCCTGCCGCCGTCGTTCCAACTCCGGCGTGTAGTCAGTCTCAAACTCATGTCGCTTCGTCTCCACAGCGTCGAAAAAGTCGTCGATGCCGTCGCCCGTCATAGAGGACACGCCGACGACGGAAAGATGGTTGTAGAACTCCTCCAAAACTAGGCTCATGCTGTTGAGCAGAGGACCCATATAGCCACCGCCCTCCCGCTGGTCGTCCTCCTCGCGCTGCACGGCGGCCTGGAACGCCTCAAAGTCGCGCATCCACTCGACAGCGCCCTCTTCGGACTTGACGTCGGTCTTGTTGAAAACGAGGACCATGGGCAGCTTGGTCTTATACAGGATACTGATAGCATAGAGCATGTTGGACATGAAAGTGCTGGTGTTCTCGGTGGAGCGCGGCGTGTCGATAATGTAAGCGATGACAGTGGGAAAGCTCGAGGCCAGCGAAGAGAGCAGGATATTGCCCGAGGCGGACCACACAAAGACCTCGATCTGGCCGGGTGTGTCGACGATGATGTGGGATGGGGTGGTGGAAGGAGCGGAGGCAGCGGAAGCACCCGCAGCAGCAGGCAGACACCGCTTCTCCAGGATGGACATGACCTGGTCGATCTTGGTGCTGAACAGGTTGAGGCTGGTGAGGATGCCGCCGTTAGGGCCCAGACGGTACTGCTTCATGACTTCCTTGTAGTTGACCGAGTCGCGGATGTCGATGTTGGAGTCAAAGGGCAGGTGTCGCACTGCAGGATCCAGGTTGACGACGTAGGGAGGCGCTGCTCGTCCGCCGCCGCCGCCGCCGCCGCTGCTGCTGTGAAGATGCGCGTTGATGCGCTGCATGAAGGTCGTCTTGCCGGACCCCGCCATCCCAACGCAGACGACCGCACACGGGGGCCGAGTGCTGCCGTTATTGCTGCCGCTGTTGCTGATCCCATGCTCAGCCATCATGGCTGTGTGTGTCGAGCGACGTCTGTATCTGTCTCGGTGTCTGCGTTGTAAGGCACTGCGAGGAACTTAGAGGTACTGTGCCGCCAAGCTTGACAGACTTGCTAGCGCGATGCATGTGCAGATGTGGGGTCAGCACCTTGGCACTCTCACATCCTCAACGTGACGCGGATCCGATGCTATGTTACGACATGGCTGCCACGCTCGAAGAATTTGAGAAGCAGCTGGCTAGCAGCAAGTCGCGCGACGGTGACCACGACCACGGTGACAGAGAGGCAGCGGCAGGGAGTAGCGACCGCAAACACCACCGAGAACATCGATCCCGACACCGCGATGGCAACGGCCACGATGGGCGTGATAGACGGCACCGACATCACTCCCGGCATCGAGACGACAACGAGCAACGACACCGCCACAAGCGTCGGCATCGCGAGCGCGATCATGATGACGATAATGAACCACGCAGAAAACGCCACCAGAACCATTCTCCACGTGATGTGAAGGATGCCGCAAACCAGGATACTGTCGCAATGGTGAAGGCGTTGGCTAGCGACGACAATGATGACGGGGATTGGGTGGAGAAGCAAGTTGCCACAGCGCCAGCGATGGAGGACGGCTCAAAGACGCAGCGTGATGCCTGGATGCAGGACCCGGCCGCATTGGATGTGGACTATGTGCAGAGGACACGGCCCAAATCACCGCCTGGTCAATTCGTGGGTGCAGAGCACAGTCATGATTTCAAAGTCACCGACCAACAGGTCAATCAACATCTTACAGAACTGCAGAACGAGTGTGACTCGGATGGTGACGACGGTGCCAAGAAGGCGAAGGACGAGCCCGCTCAACACGACGTAGACTACACCTTTGGCGACAATGGCAGCTCGTGGCGCATGACTAAATTGAGAGGGGTGTATCGCAAAGCTGAAGAGACTGGCATGAATCTGGACGACGTCGCGGAAGAGTCGTATGGAAGCCTTCGGCTGTTCGACGATGCGCGGGAGGAGGAACGCGAAGTAAATAGACGCGCCATGTACGGCAGAGATTATATCGGTCGGAAGACACCATCGGGTGAACTATTCCAAGAACGCAAGCTGAGGACGGGTGTTGGACGCGAGACTGAGGATGACGAAAGAGGGACCGCAGATCCGGTCAATGGAGAGCATATGCGTGCAGCGAAAGCACCACTGCAGAGTGCACCGCTCGATCAAAGTGCACTCAACAAATTGAAGGCTCAGTTGATCAAGGCGAAGCTGATGAATGCGTCAAATGTAGCACGACTCGAGGAGGAGTATACGCTTGCAGAGACAGCGTTCTTGGCCCATCGGGCACATCCTGGTGTGGTGGTACTGAACGACATGGAAAATAGGTTGCTGGCAGGAGACCGCTCCGGGGAAGTCACAGCTCTGTCTGGCAAACGGGCTCGTGAACGAGGCACGGTGCAGGAGAATGAAGACATGTCGATTGAAGAAATGGTCAAGCAGGAAAGGCGCACACGAGGCGCCAATGGAGGGGAAGGACGCGCTTTTGCGGAGCGCATTGCCAAGGATGGCAAGTTCAAAAATGATCTGGATTATATGGATGACAATGCCGCGCATCTGTCCAAGAGGGTGGTCAAATCGGACACGAACCTACGCAATGCAGCTGTGGGTGACTTTCAGAGGATGCAAAAAATCTTTGAGAATTGCCCGCTCTGCTATCATGAGGATTCCAGTGCGCCGCCTGTAGCTCCCCTGCTCAGCCTGGCCACGCGCACTTATATGACACTTGCGACAGAACCAGAAATAGCTAAACATGGCGCCGTTGTTGTTCCGATTCAGCACCGTCTCAATCTCCTGGAGTGCGATGATGACGAGTGGGAAGAAATCCGGAATTTTATGAAGTCCCTTACCCGCTTCTACCATGCCCAAGACAAGAGTGTGATCTTTTACGAAAATGCCGCTCACATGCACAGCCGCAGAGGACACGCCGCGCTCATGGCGGTACCGCTGCCACATCACCTCGCAGAGAACGCTCCAGCATATTTCAAAGAAGCAGTGCTCGCATCAGACGAGCAGTGGAGCCAGCACAAACCGATCATCGACACTCTAGCATTGACACAGAAGGCTGGCTATGGCAAGGCAGCGTTCAGGAGAGCCATGGTCAAGGAGATGCCTTACTTCCATGTCTTCTACACTCTAGACGGCGGCATGGGTCACGTCATCGAAGATGAGAGAAGATGGCCCAAGGGTGATCTCTTCGCAAGGGAAGTGCTGGGCGGTATGCTCGACAAGGGGCCAGAGGTCATTAAGAAGCAGGGACGGTGGGAGAGACACGACCGTAGACTGGACAGCTTCAAGAAGAACTGGGATCCGTTCGACTGGACGAAGGTGTTGATGGAAGCGCAATGAGCTGGACGCGCCCACGCGACCCGTACCCGTAGTTGTAGAAGACATATCGCAGCGCCGGGTCGCTCCCGTGTCCTTGTCCTTGTCCTTTTCCTGTGCATCTGAACCTGGAAAGCGACGGCCAGGCGGGGGCAGGAAAGTCACAAGTGCATATAGAAGTGAGTGAATAATGCTGGATGGGCACTAGTGAGTGGAGTCGGTAGGGAGTGGGGCCTGGGGAGGCTGTTGCTGGATGCAGATGTCGTCATTGGCGACGCACACGCATTCGGTGGCTCAGGTTACGAATACAGGTAAGGTGGACAATTGAAGCTTGCATTCCCTGATATTATCATAGGTACATGTAGGTATTGTGCGCTCGTCACGGCACTGCATGCCACTGCCAACTCCGGGCCTCGATATATCCTCTTCTCCTCTCCTCTCCTCTCCTCTTGCACATTGCCCACTCCACCTGGCAGGCTGGCACCATTGTCGGCGCGTGGACAGCGAGACCATCCGCACCGGGAGCCTTGGCGTTGGCAGGACAGGTTCAAGTTGCTGGGCTGGGCAGGGCAGGGCAGGGCAGTGGAGGCACTGGAGTCTGGACTCTGAGGGCAGGCCCACGAAGGCACATACATCCACAAGGGCGCAGTTCGGCCGGCAGCAATCGCCATGGCGGACCAGGAGCAGCAGCAACATGCGCCGGGCGGAGCCTACTCGGGTAAGAACAAGATCCCGACCATCGGGCAGTTCATCGACCGTCTCGACAAGGACAAGAAGGACCGAGACAAGCAGATCGATCAGGGCAAGCGTCCCGTCGCCGGCACATCAGACGTGAAGGCTCACCAGAATGAAAAGAGAGAGGTAGGCGCCGGCAAGACCGTCACCGACCCCACGACCGGCAAGCAGGTCGTCATCGAAGATGTGAACGATGCCTTTAAAGAGCGAGCCATCAACCCAAGCCTTTCGGTCCCCAATGCGAACCTGGGCAAGGATACGCCTGTCAAGACCGATGCTTCTCAGAAGAACCCCGAGTACAGGGAGATGCAAGACATCACGGCGCCTCCAGATCCAATCGCTGAAGGCTCGACCAGCGACGTGCCCATTCATGGGGAAAAGACTAACATCCTGTTCCATCCCACACCAAGTGTGAGCTATGAAGCCACCTTTAAGCGACTAGAAGAGCGTGGTCTGTGGCTGGTAATAGGTGTTTTCTTCGCCATTGTCATTGTTGGACGCGTTTTTGGTGGGCGCTATCTCGGTCTGCTGCCTCTCGGAGCATGCGTTTCCAGCGGCATCTGGCTCTGGATCAAGGAACTCATCCGATCTGGCAGAGAAGTGGAATGGGAATCGGAAAAGACTCGTGGCGAGACTGCCACTGCCAATCTCCTTCCAGAGAGTGTCGAATGGGTATGTGGATATATGTGGAGCTTTCCCCACACATTCTAATGCATTCTCCAGATGAACACTTTGCTCGGCATTGTTTGGGGTCTGGTCAATCCTGATATGTTCCAAGCCGTAGCAGACACTCTCGAAGACGTTATGCAAGCCTCCGTCCCGGGTGTCATCGAAAATGTCCGCGTAGCAGAGATCAATCAAGGCAGCAATCCCATCAGAATCCTCAGCCTGAGAGCGCTGCCTGACGATCATATGAAAGACATAAAGAAAGCTATTCACGAAGAGAACAAAAAGAATAAAGATCCGCAGGAAGCAGCTGCTGACGAGGAGGGTAAGTTGACCTGAGTACCATCTACTTGGAGAGACGCAATCTGGTTCACTAGTGCTGACGAAGAGTAGGAGGTGATTACTACAACCTCGAGATCAGCTTCGCATACCATGCTGCACCTTCTGGGGTGCGAGCCAGCGACAAAGCAAGGAACATGCATATGCAGCTGGTCTTCTATCTCGGCATCAAAGGTCTTTTCGGTGTCCCATTGCCCATCTTTGTCGAGCTCCAGGAGTTGGTCGGCACTGTACGCCTCCGCCTAGCCATGACTCCCGAACCGCCATTCCTCAAGACGCTCACCTTCACCTTGATGGGTGTACCGCATGTGGCTGCTGGCTGCGTGCCCATGCTTGCGAATGGTGTCAATATCCTCCAGCTTCCTCTTATCTCGAACTTTGTCAACTATGCGATCGGCGCGGCGGCCAGCATGTACGTGGCACCAAAATCAATGTCTATTGATATGCGAGCGATGTTACAAGGCGATGACATCACCAAGGATGTTCAAGCTCTTGTAAGCCGAATGGAGTTGAACGCTGCAATGCCGTTCAAAATGCTGACTTATGGGTTTCTAGGGTGTGCTCTGGATCCGCATCCACAAGGCGGTTGGTCTCAGCAAGCAAGACAAGCGTGGCTCGAAATGGGGAGGTAGCGATCCGTACATCACATTGACTTTCTCCAAGTATGGAAAGCCGATGTATTGCACGAGAGTTATCACGGACGACCTGAACCCGATTTGGGAAGAGACCACGGCCCTTCTGGTGACACCTGAACTGATCAAGGCCGATGAGAATCTTAGTGTGGAACTATGGGACAGCGATCGCCATTCGGCAGACGACATTGTTGGCAAAGTCGAGCTCAGTATGCAGAAGATGATTCAGCATCCAGGCAAGATGTACCCACAAGTATCGCAACTTGCAGGCATGGATGAAGGCTCGAATATGCCTGGTGAGCTACATTGGGAGGTCGGCTACTTTGGCAAGCCTCAATTCCGTCCCGACCTACGCACTGATGGCAAGAACAAAGCCCTGCCCGACACGCTCAAGGACAATCCCGAGTTGCAGGACGACAAAGGTGTACAGAACACCGCCTCAGACGACGCGGTAGCCCATACTCCTCCAGATCCGCTTTGGCCCAGCGGAGTATGCTCTATTATCGTTCATCAGATCGTGAATCTTGAACTGGAAAACGTGAAAGGTACATCGGGCACCCGCAACGGACATGAATTCGAGCCAGCCAAGGCGTACGGAGAATCGACAGAAGAGGAAGGACAAGACTTGCCCACCTCATACTGCACGATCTTGTACAACGATGAGCTTGTCTATCGCACGAGAGCCAAAGCCGTGAGCAGTAAGCCGATCTTCAATGCTGGAACGGAAAGATTCGTCAGGGATTGGCGCAGTGCTATCATCACAGTGACCGTGCGCGACCAACGTAATCGTCAGCACGATCCCATTCTCGGAGTTGTTCCTTTGAAGCTCTCGGACATTCTTGAAACCAGTAGCCAGGTCACCAGGTGGTACCCATTAGATGGCGGTATTGGCTTTGGCCGCATCCGTATCTCGCTGCTCTTCCGTTCCATCGAAACTCGACTGCCTCCTCAGCAGCTTGGATGGGATGTCGGCACATTCGTGTTCACATCAGCGAGGATTGCTGCAAAAGACTATACACACCACGCTCGTATCAAAATGCGAACTGGCGGGTCGACTGGTAAGGTTGGACGTTCCGCCTGTCATTCGTTCAACGAGGCGGGGATGACTGGCTACTATTGGGACCTGAGTCAAGCGCAGCGTGACGATAAGCCCATCCGGCTTCCGGTGAAGTATCGATACAGGTCTCCCATTGTTTTTGAGCTACACATCACCAACAAGCGTAAAGCGGATGCCTACGCAGTCCTCTGGCTTCACGAGCTTACTGACAATGACGAGAAGGAGGTCGACATCCCCATCTACCAGACAGCAGCGCCAGCGCGTCTGACGCAGAATTACATCACCCCCGAGATGATAGCTGCAGGAGATCTCCCCGGACTTGATGATCTCAAGGAAGTTGGTCGCCTCCAGTTCGCGGGAAAATTCAAGGCTGGCATGGATGAGTCACATGAGGCTTTTGTCGCTGATAATAACTCACGCGAGACATTTGAGACCTGGGAAGCTTGCCTTGCCGAAGGGGTCCGTACAAGACAGGTCGAGAAAGAGCTGCCTGAGCGTGTGCAGACACTCCACGATGAGTCTCTCACCAAGGGCCGCGACATCTTGAAAGAGGCACCGGAGGAAGAGAAGACGCGATGGCTTGCTAAGACTGGTACTGACTGGAGTGGTGCTTTCGGAGATGATCCTGTCCATTACATGGACAAAGATGGGAAGAAGCGACGTGAGCCAGGCTCGGATGCTCCATTAGCAGATGGAGAGGATGTCGGTGGGCAGCTCACAGACGAGGACTATGATGACAGCGATTCCGACCTGGGTGTAGTGGATGCTAATAACGGCGGCAGCCCTTCGTCGGGCCGGCAGTCGATAGGTACCATGGAATCTGGGTGGACGGCAGGCACGACAGATACCGTTCAGTCACAGAAAGACGCCAACAAACAGAACAAGAAGACAGAGGAGCGCAAACAGCGTGGCCTCATGCAATGGAAGCCAGCTCGTAACCTGAAGTTTGCCAAGGATGAGTCTATCATTGGCATGCGGAAGTTGAAGGGCAAGATCACAGGCGGCCTGGATGGCAGGCAACCTGGCGTTGTAAGTACACCCAGTCAATGGGGAACGAATGGACACCCACTGACCTTTTTTTTCCATTACAGGAGACAGAAACCGGACAGTGAGAGGGAGAAACTGTACCAGCCAGCGAAGAAAGCGATGTTTACGAATGTTATCAACAGCACGAGCAACGGGTTGCAATCAGTACATGAGACAGTGGTTGGAGTCATAGCGATAGCATCATTAGAGAGTCACAGTCAATACTTGTGCGTTTACGTGAATAACGTTCCTGCCAGAGTTCTCTGGGGCTATGTCCAACATTACATCCAGATGCATCAGACTGAAGAGACGATTGTCTTATGACAGATGAATCATGATCTCCACAGATAATCTGCAATGCAAAAGTCGGCCAAGCCTTTGTGTAAGAATTGACACCACAAATGACTGGCGTTGGTGGAGCAAAGAGGAGAAAGACTCGATAAAGTTGTGTGTGCATCAGTGGACGTACAGCAGCATGGTGAACAGTAGACAAGCGACGTGTAATGCGAGCACCGACTTCCAAAAGGCAATTCCAGCAACAACAAGCAATAAAAGCAAAGTGGCACAGTAACCATATATCGAGGAGTAAAGTGATATTTGCCAGCTACGTTACAGCGTTGTGTTTTGGTCTCCTCGAAACTCAACCAGCGACTTTGCTGAATGCGACCCGGTTCTGATCGTCATTTTCTTGCCAACCAAGCATCAGATTTCTGGGAACATTGTCCGAAGACAATTGCTCAGAATGAACCAACCCAGATCCAGACAGGTGGCTGTCTATGGGGAAAAGGATACCAGATACAACCGCACAGCAGCTCATCTCTATCAAATTGTGATGATCAAAATCATCATCATAAACGCTCGTTATCAGCTTCCCGGACACAGTCTGCTTTCAACAAGCAAGAAAGGTCCGAGACGTGAGCGGCCATGCGCAAGTAGCTCCCTCTCCTAAGATCGGAAAAGCTACTCATGCCATGCGCCTTGAGCATGGCAACATATGTCCGGCTCGTATTGTATCCTGGTCTGTGCCATAGAGTGCATCTTTGCAACGTCTCAATACTCATCGAACCATGCATCTGACAGTCCCTGGGGCAAGCCACAGCAGGGCGATGCCAGTACCACAGGTCAATGAGGTGAGCACTGGAGCAATGGTATCTCTACGACACAGAAGGCGTACAATAGAGGAGCGGGATGGAACGGCGCGTCGAGGGCGACTAACCAAAGGAAATTGCAGCGCCTCCACTTCTTGCGCGTGCTGCCAAGTCATCAGAAACGATCAAGTTCATCCAGTCATGGGTTTCTTGCTTGGTTCCGGCCTTGGCGAGGAAAGAGTGGAGGGGTTTCGCACCGCTGTTGGTTTCACAGGTGCAGAGCACGACACAACAATGCTAACAGAAGAAGCACAATTTGCGCAAATTCCAGCCGAAGCTGCATGATGGGCCCATGCCTGCACAATAGCAGCAGGACAGGGTGACCTGAGCGCCTCTCGATCTGAGCATTTTGAAAGACTCATGCGCAGTCGAAGATGCTGAACGCAAACCATACGGATGACGCAGGACGCCCCCAGTCGACGATGGAGGAGAGAAGGTCAGGTGTGTGGCTGACACCAGCTCATGACAGTGGGTCAACGTCCAGCATCTGGGAAGGGGTACCGCTGGGGCTACATATGAGAGCAGCCTTGTCCAGTCGTGTACCCACGTCTGCGAGAGTCTCGCTTCGAAGATGCAGAGTGGCGTGAGGTAAGGTTCATTCTGTGAGAGAGGTCGCGATGCATTCTGCGCAGCGTAGTAGTCGCGCGTCTCATGGGCGCCAGCGGACAAAGACGGAGGCGCGGGATCGGGCGGGTGCTGTTGGTTCTCTGAAGATGCCATGGCTGTGGCCAGCAGCGGGAGTCGGGAGTGCCTGCAACGTGGGTAGTCAGCACGTGACGTGCGGTCATGAGATGGATATGGATACATACCGACAGAATACCATCGGCAAGGACGGTCATGCGCCTTGGAGGAGGGTGTTGGTATGGCAATGTGGCACTCGACAATGGCGTCCCGCTGCTGTGGCCAGTCGTTGTCGCCGCTCCTCGATGGAGTGACCGGAGGAGGCACAATTCGCCAGGCATGGACCTTGTCGGCACAGGTGGCTTGTCCAAGCGGCACACATAGGACTATGTGATGTGGTTGATGGGGCGCGCTCCTCCAGCTGCGATGCAGCGAGACCGCAGCGAGGTGGAGGAGGCGCCCGAACGTCCCAAAGCAAGCGGGCCTGGGGGAAGCTCGCTGTTTTTATTAAGGTAAGGTCGCATATTGTCAGGATCAGGTTATGTGGAGCCAATAATTGGGTTCTTTTACCTGCGTCATCCCGCTCCGGCCCGAAGGCCTGATCTGACCTCACTTCATTCAAACAGCTGTAAAGATACATGTAAAGACTTTCCTCTCAACTTTTATACCCAAGGAGCAACCAATCTTGAGCAAGATGAACGCACCTCGCACTGCAGAAGAAACATGCTTATCTCCTGACCCGTACTCGACCTCCGTGCTCTAGCCTTTAGCCGGTTTCTCTTTGCAACAAACAAACCTTTTATTGCCCCCCTACTCACCCCCGTGGAACTAGCTAGCGGAAATGACCGGTTTTCCTTGTCAGTAACTTGTTACCTCAGATAGGACAGTCGGACAGTACTTACGTGAGGGTCCGATATGTCTAGTAAGCCCATAAGATCTTGTCCAATAGCCTGCGCTCCTTCGATATCATCAAACTCCAGCTCTGGAATGTTGTGAGTTCGCATGAATACATCAACCGGCGATAGCACTTGTCGATCGAAGTTGTCGAAAGGCAGCGGGTATGTAAACTGTCTTTGTTGCCAAGTAACAGTACCGTTGCCGACCACACGCGGCGCGCCAAGAAATCTCCTATGCAGAGGGTCCGTCGCAATCCGCTCTTGTCCCTCATATCTCATCTCTTCCGAGGACGGCCACGTCGATACCTCTCCCAATCCATAGAATGCGTTGAAGATTGTCGGTTCGCTTAGAACAGCGCTCCGGTTGTCCTGGAATCTGTATCTACTCTTTCTGCTACCTTGCACAATGAAAGAGTATACTTTGTCCATATTACCCAAAGAGTACCTTCCCGAGCAGCACGACGTAGCGTCGCTAATAGGTTGGTTCCGACCTCGCTCAGTCGTCCGTGAGAGCCAGCGATCCAGAGAGAGAGAGAGAGAGAGAGAGCAAAGTTTCCCTAGAACCGTCTCGTCGAGCAATTTGGTCGAGTGCCGTCGATAGTTATAAGGTCCGTTAGCTGACTTGCAGGAAGGGGTAGGCAAAGAGGGCGTTGCGACGAAGGTGCTTTGTTATTGAGAGGTTGTTCTGTTGTAGAAGGGTACTGAGTACTTTTGCAACTCCATAACAGGGGTCTTACGGAATACACCGGCAGCCGGTAAGCTATATCGCTACATCAGAGGCAGGAATCGAGTGCTGCTAAGCAGCAAGTGAGGAGCGAAAAACTCCATCTTGACCTCTATAGGAAAGACTCAATTGAAAACTCGGCTGTTCCCAAAAGGCGATAGTCATTGCGTATATATGCACTTGTGTTACACACATATCAGCACCCTAGAGATGTAATTCAGTAAGAAAATCAGCCAGAACTAAGGTACCTACATAATCACATCACTATAGGCAGGTGCTATGGGGCATTTCCTAAGGTCTGACGCCCGCTCGACGCTCGTTTATGCCTACATTCGAGACATGTGTGTTTGTGTACGTTGTACTTTGTGGTTGTCGTCGCAGCGACTTCTTTCTGTTGTCGTGCGGAGAGTTCTCAAATCAAAGGGCTACCTCATATGTTGGGTCTTCTACAAACCTCCCAAGGCGCGATCTGCTGTTCTACGTCGCTGGTGATCTCAAGCGCTTCGTGGAGCGTCCGGAGTAGCAGAGCAAGTGGTAGCGTCGGCACCCAATCATGAAATGAGTCCGGAGGCCGTTCCATTTCCGGCTGTGGCTCTCTTTCTCCACGACAACCTCATAAGATGACAACGTCTTAAATCGTTCTCATTCCTGGCGAACAGTGTCACGTATTGTCGGTGCAAGATGTACTGATTGTGGCCAAGCCACTTTTCCGCTCTCGAATAACGTGCAGTGCGCCATGGCAGTGAGCGCAAGGTAGATCCAGTGCTGCGCTCGTGCAATTTGGTGGGGATGGAGTGCGACCGCGCTCGTAGCCACAATTTGCGTAGAGCGAACAGTCCCATCATGCTCCTATGACCATCCGCTTCTACAGCACTTATCGTCCCGCCCATATCGTGGTGCCTAAACCAGCGCGGCTCTCATTCACGGGCCGCTTCGCAACTCTGCCCTGGCTCTTGACGCCTTCGACGACGCGGTCCAGACCGGTCTCAACGACCACGCCGCCCACAATCATCTCGCCCAAGACAGCGTGTAAGGTCTCAAAGTTGAAGATCAGGTCGAGCTCGCACACGTTTTCGAACAGCCGATCCAGCGCCTCGACGAAGACCTGGATCAGATCGAGCAACGCCAGCGGCGACTCGGTGCTGGTTGAAATGAGGATGAAGTAGAGCGTCGCGTAGTGGCGATAAGTCACGAGCGACGGCGCATCGTTGTGTTCGGAGGCGCCGGGGGAAGCGGTGGATGACGAGGGCGAGGGCGAGGGCGCAGGCGCCAGCAGCGGCGGCAGCGGCAGGAAGTTACACGCGCTGTTCGGGCGCGTCGAGACGAGCGTAAAGATCTCCGAGATGAGACGTTGCTGCACGGCCGTGTCCTGCGCGTAGCATGTTAGTGTCGGTGCAGGATGCATTAGTCGTCGACGTGAGGCAGTACGAGCTGTGTGTAGAACTTGGTCAGCCGAGGTTGACCATGGTTGTTGAACACAAGCACCGCATTGATCATGGTGGTGGTGGTTGTTGATGGCGCTGGTTGCTAGTGAAGACAGTAGAGCACTTGTAAGTGCAGCGCAGTGGTAGGTCGAGGTAGAAGTAGCGTAGCGCGGCAGAACTACGGGTACACAGTAAGCGCCAAGGACTTTGGCGCGTTTCTCGTTCATATCAGGTACATGTATTCAGCTATCTACGCAGATCTGCGGAGCACTACTCCTCCATGGCGTCCTCGTTGTAGCTAATCTTTTTGCCCTTGGCTGATCTTCTGCGAGTACCCCTCAAGACTGCTGGTCTTGATTCTGTCATTTCCGACTCGTCCTCGCTGTCAGACGCCTTGCTGGAGCTGGATATGGGAACTTTCTTCTTCGTCTTGGGCGTCTTTTTGAGCGCAGCCTTCGCATTGGCCAGCGCTACCTTGTTGGCCGCTTTGGCTTCGGACTCTTGAGACTTGATTGCAGCTTTGTCCGCATCGGACTGAGTCTTCTTCTTCATCGCAAGCCTGGCTTTCTTCGTTGCTGGCGTAGCTTCGGGATCCGACTCTACGAACTCCTCTGCCTTCACCATGTCTCTAGCAGCCTTCTTCTCAGCTTCCTTGGCCGCATAAAGAGCTGCGACATCCTTATTCGGCTTCTCTGCCTGGCCTGGGGATGGCTTCTTCTTTACTTCTTTCTTTTTAGGACGCAACCATGCCTCCATCGTTGGAGGCCAGTAGACCCTGCCCTCCAGGCCTCCCATCCCACAATCACCCTCATTTATCATTTGGATGGGGTCAGCATCGGTCTTCTTCTTCCTGGCCAGAGCCTGGAGTGCCATCTTGTTGTCATCGTTGCGAGTATAAGGAAGTATGTCGTTGAAGCTATCATAACCTGGCAGCTTGAACGTACGCATGAGCTCAAACACTGCTTGTTCTTTGTCTTTGGCTTCAATCATCAAGTCCATGTCTGGCGGACATGGTGCTAAAAGTAACAGGCGAAAGGTAAGCAAGTATCTCCCAAAGTACGATGCATTAACAGGCACCTGTCTGAGTCATGGGCTCGGACTTGGTGAGAGCTTAGGAAGAGGAAACGCCGTCACACAGGTACTTACGGAGCGTAGCAACACGGGGATTGTGCTTGCGACGTTGTCGACCCGTGATAGCCTCTGGAGTGGGTTCTGAATAATGCATCTTCTGCTTGATGCCTTTGCGACTCCATGTGGCAGAGATGCGGGGATAAAGGTCCATGATATCTTTGGTGCCTTCTCGGATCCTGTCCGAATCGAATATTATATTGTGATGGTGGTAATCTCTGAGCACTGTCAGCACGAGAAGTTGTAATCTGAGGAGTATTGGCTAGACTTACAAGACCTGAGGAATGTTCAGCTCTTCACAGATCGGTAATAAATCATGCACGGACCAGATCACATCATCATTCTCCAGAACGACACGGTTCTTGATACTCTGCTTGAGAGTCGCATAATTCTCACGGAATCTCTGTAAAGTCTCGGCCTTTCCCTCGAACTAAAAGTAATCGACCAAAGGTAAGCAGGTCGCTCAAATACGCGGATATGTTGCAAGACATCTGTCTGTCGTCGAGCTGGTCGGTATAATAGACTGAAGCTCAGGGGGACATCAAGCATAAGGTATGAGACGCCTTCGGACTGCTCTTTTCACTTACTAAGCCACCCATGTGCAGAACCATGACAGCATCTCGATCCATCTGCGGAGGGAGCTTCAAGAGTGATAGCAATTCATCGTGGTATTCAAGGTCTCGAATAGCATTATCGATTACTGACTTGCGCGGACTGCCTAGTTGGGTGAACTGTCCAGGATGTGTCGTGACTCGATGCCCAAGCTCAGCAATCACTTTACCCGCTTCTGCAAGGGCATCGGAAGCAAAGGGTGCAAGCTTGTAGCCTGGAATCAAATGTGTTTGTGTCAGTTGAAAGTCCCGAGTTCTGCACCATTCACGCTTCCAATGCGTACCGTATTCTGGATGAGACGCAAATGGAAACATTTCGCTGGACAATCTGAAAAACTTGATGTTGTATCGATCGTTCCAGCGCACCATTTTAATGATATCTTGTGCATTCGCCAACCCTAGGTCTTGCACGTATTTCTGCCCCAAGGCAACATCGGCCGGTTTCTGCACGTCAGGGCGATTCTTAGTTGCATGCTCAGGTTCGGCGGGATTGTGTAGAGGGTGGCGATGTTCGAGAATTGATTGGATTCGGCACGTCCGCGAGCTAAACTAGAGGAGATGGAAATTGATCAGCGAATAGCTTGGACATGAACGGCCTCACTTGCACATACGACGGGGGGGTTGGAATTCCTCAGATATGTGTTGAGACAACAATATCCCAATCTGCCCTTCCATGGCAAGGGTAGGTAGTCGCTATTCACGGGAGGTGGACGAGACAATGCCTCCGTGATTTCTTCAGGATTAGCCGCCGCATCCTCCTCATCTGCCTCCGGATCACCGGAGTCGGTGCGTGTATGGCGCTGTGACTGTCCGTCTGTAGGGGCCTTTTGAGTCCTCCCGCCCGTCTTCGGTTCCGTCTGCAGTGGCTCCAATGTCTCCGGGACATCGCTGAGAGGACTTTCGGCTTTGATACCAATCGATTCGCCTGCTGCAGGACTCGGGGCGATCTTCTGGTCGACCTCGCCATCTGGAGAAGCGCGCAGTGCATCAGGAGCATCAACAATATCGCTGTTACGACTGGGGTCCGTGGTAGTCGCTGCGGCCGCTGTTCGCGCTGAGGCTCGTCGTTTCGTCGGCGGTGGTGGCGCGGCGCCGCTTGAGATTGGTTTTGCAGCGACAACAGATCGCTTCCTCTTCGCTGCTGGCATGTTTAAGGTCAACAGACGCGTCCCGGGCACGAATCGACACTTCAGCAGGCGGGCTAGCATCAAATTCAACAGGTAGACACAGGCCCGCAATGGTATCAGAGCAGGTGCAATGCAGTGCAGCCCAGATGTCGCGTGGAGGCAACCAAGAATCAACCTTGAGCCTTGAGGTACATGTACATCATTACATGCATGCACAATTGGGACCTAACCTAATGTACCTAGTAATGCATGCGATCCTGATGTCATTACGATGCGATGCACCAGATCTGAGATGTACCCCTAGCTTGTGCATCTGTGGAGAGTGGAGACCAGATCGGACTCGACCACTGATCTCGGCCTCACCTCCGAGCCAATCAGAAAGCCCACACGCCCTAGAACTTATACCACACACACTCGAACACTGGAAGATGCTTATATAGGGGAAGCCTCAATGATTCCTATTTGGTAGTGCAGTGCAGGCTACACAGTAGGAAAGAAGAATGGATCACCTCCTACTCGACATGCAATTGTTACAGATCGTCGAACAGCTGCCGTAGAGTGTTATCCTCAATCACCGGTTTTGGTAATAACATAGCACTCATCTCCTGGCCAATTTCATCGACTACCCTCGCTGCATGGGGCACCTTACCCGCACGATTCTTCGCTATAACAAGAGCAACAATGAGCACAGCCAGACCCGCGAGCATTACCCAGACTGCACTCCATCGTTGGCGGCTAGTCTTCTGCTTCTTTTTCTCGCGCTGTTCGTAGGCTTCCACGCGATGCCGAGCGGCCTCCAGTCGATCGTTTAGTTCATCAGTCTTTTGCTTGGAGTGCTTGAGCTGGTCCACCAGTGCATTGATCGTGACTTCTTGCGTATCAAAGTTGGCGAATCCATCAAATCTGGACATTGTACTCTGCTCAAGCTGCTTTGTCTCTTCCTCAAATCCCGAGTGCATGCGTCGACTCTCCTCAGTCAACTGCTGCAGGCTGGCGACTGTATTGCGAAGCAAAGATGCCTTCTCCAGAATTGCATAGTAGGTATCATCCAGCTGCCTTGTACTGCTCATAGCCACGTCTTCGACAGCACTGAGACTGTTGCGTAACTCCTTTTCTCGCTTCATATTATCCTTCTTGGCCCTTTCGAGGTCTTCTGGCTTGACCTGTTGCCTTCTGGCCAGTTCCCCCTGCTGGATGGCCCATTCGTCCACATTGCGCTGTTGGTTGTCCTGCTGCCTCCGCGAGCTATGCCTGCCAGATCCACTACGACCAGAGTCTTGCCCTTTCTTCTCGCGACGTAACAAGGAATCAAAGCTGATGGGCGGCTTCAGCTCCAGAGCCGACTGGACTGTCTCTTTTGCAGCATGGCGATAGTCCTTTGCACCTGTAAATGCGCGATTGCGCAGACTTGTTGAATGCAGACGTCGATGCAGGTGGGCCTTTTCGTGGTCATTTGGCGCAGCAGAATCGGCGTGAGAGCGTGCCGACGCTCGCTGCTGCTCTGTAGTGGTCCATAGCTTCGGCAGTGCCTTGGTCGACGCCATGCTCTCCTCTTGCGCCATGGCAGCCACTAGTCAGTCCCATTCGCGGTCACTGGCCGCAAGAGCATTACTCTGCAATCAGCCATTCATGCGAGGATGTAATCATGAGGCTCCGTGGTCAGAAAACAAATCTCAAAGCATGTACCTATCTGTACCTAGGACCCTAGGTCATGTAGTTGGGACATGGGTATGAACGTTCCCTACCTACAGTACTATAGTTCTATGTATAACTGCTTGGCAACAACAAGCCGAATTCTGCTGCTTGCCTAGGTATATAATCATTTTTAAGGATCTCTTCCTATTCTGCATCTACAAATTGAATCGCTATGTGCCATTCACGTCACCGCGTGGCTACGACAGTCCTACGAGAATGTGCTGAGGAGTTCATGTTGTTTCCTTGTCACCACATCGATTGACACCCTCGAACAGTCCATATTTCCCTTTTGCATCGTGCTTGTAAAGCGGTGGTTGCAATTCCAATCGTGATCGCGGCTCTAGCGAATGGATCGGGAACATGGAATGAGGGGAATGCATGCGCGGCACAAATAGGCCACCTCGAGGCATTGCATTTCAGGAGCGCTCGCTATGCTAAATCACAAGTCTGCGAGATATGCCTCCTCTGAGTGTACAAATTCCTTTCACTCTTCATCCTCATCGTCTACGACCCGGCGACGTTTGGTTCTCACTTGAGGTATGTCCTCATCAATCTCACCCTCTGCATCCTCGTCGTCTCCGATCTTTCCGTTGTCACCAGGCGCAGATCGTGGACGGTCTCTCTTTGGTGTTCTCTCTCGTGGCTCCTCTACAATGCCATCATCGGGATCATCATCATCCTCAACAAGCTCTTCCTCGTCACTACGGGCAACAAAGTCATCTTCTTGGTCGTAATCGTCCTCTCTGTTGGTAAAGCGTTTGTTGCCATAGTCCTCGTCATCACTGTACTCGCTGTTCCTCCGTCTTCTAGGTTTCGCACGCGGCTTTCCAGCTTGTGCGCGGCCACGGCCACCCTCCATCTCCTCGTCTTCGAGCATGCCGACGTTGAGACCGCCATATCGACTGGAGGAGATACCGGCACGACCAAGCGCTCGGTCTGTACGCAAGCGCTCTCGCTCCTGGGCATTCTCGCGCTTCCTCTTGTCTCGCATTGCCTGTCGCTCTGCCTGCTCTGCTAGTCTACGCTGCTCTTCTGGGTCGACCTCTGTCACCTCGAGCTGACCACTGGCGCCTGCGACCTTTGTTGCATTTGCTGCTAAGGCCAGAGCTGCTTGCAAACGCTCGATTGCATCGTCCTCGGCATTGTCCGGTTGCTTTATCGATAGCCCGGCTGTAACCTTATGCGTGACCCGCAGTGCTTCAGCGGCTTCCACGGGCGCGACCAGATAGGTAAATGCATCCTTTTTCTGGTCGTATCGCTCATCCATAGGCTTGCCTGCTCTGCCGCCCACTTTTGCTCCTATCGCGCTGACCGGAGTGGGTACCTTCGGATTTCGTTGTGGAGGGGCCAAGGGATTGCCATCAATCTCGTACTGAGTGTTGGGGTCAGAGGCAAGCTGCACAGTCAACGTACCATCTGACCATCTGTTGATACGCGCATTCGCTTGTAGAACAGAGTGATCCGAGGGCGAGTGCCGCCATCGGATCGTAGTCATGGCAGTGTTGAAGGCGGAGAATGTGGCAGATGCAGGTTTCCTGGAGTGGTGATCGGTTTTGGGGGGCTGGAAAGTTGTGACCTGCCAGGGCTCGGGTTCGATGGACATGAAAGCAGGCACTTTCAGAAGGTACATCTACATTCATCAGTATGAAACCCATTGCATTGAAGCCTCGATACGGTACCTCGCCATCGCTAGGTTCAGGCACTGGCTGTCTCGCGACCTCCACGTCCATTGACAGTATTTCATGGTCTTCGAATTGCTGCTGATGTTGCTCTTCGTCGTACCCTCGATGTTGCGCGCGATCCTCGCGTCCCTCGTCGTCTCCAGAATCGAGCTCCGCGTCGTCGAGCTGCCGTGGGCTGTGTCTCGTCAATATTCAGCCTAGCTGCACCCACGATGACACTTACGCCTTATTCTCCGCGCTGGCAGCATCATCTCCGTCGCCTTCGTCGCCAAAGAGGTCGTCGCCACTCTCTTCGAGTCCGTCTTCTGCTGCTCCTGTCCTTGACGTTTGCGCACCGTTGGACGGTTCTTCCCCAGTGCCAGCCGCGTCGTTCGTGGTGGCATCCACTCCTGCCGAATTGTCCTCGTTGCTGGCTTCCTTCTCCTGAACCTCCCGTCCTTGGGACATTTTCGCGCGTTACGCGTGTGGTGATGCAGGAAAGTCGGTTTTTGAGGAGTCCACGATCGAGGTCGTCGTCGCGCTTTGCCGGGAATCTCGAACTTCAGAGCAGTCTGGGCACAACGTCGGGGGTGGCTCAGGATAGGCTGTAGACTACGGAGCAAATGAAGTCGGAACGCAGCCAGGACGTCCGTAGGTACGGTACGCAGTCAAAGTAATCGATTCGATGCCTTTCAGCAGGAAGAAAGCACGACAGAAGCTCTTTCCGCTGGCTTGAGCTTTGACTCTCGGGCCGCCAAACCTTATTGCCCGGGCAGGGGATCCTGCGAGGCTACGTGCCTGACTGAAACAACATCAACCAGTCCAGCCCTCCTGAATCGTCCACTCTTTCTCTCCCATCTGTTCCCTGGCTCGACGCTCCGTCTCAAGTCACAGACACTCACTCTCTTTGCTTCTCCCCATCGTCTTGCAGGCGACCGAGAGGCACCACGGACCCCCACGAGGAACATGTCGTCCTGGATGAACAACCTGTGAGTGATTAAGCTTTCTTCTATTCTGTCGGTGAAACTGGGACGAAGTTTGAGAGCCTGCATGGTGCGGAGCAAGGACAACGTATCCGACTCTTCCATCTTTGCATAAGATACTTGGCCACTGTTGCTCGGAGCACTGCCTGTGGCTACTGCGCACTGGAACCGCCCGCGTTCGAAAGGTCCACCACGGAGAGAGAGAGGCGCGACTTCGCAAGGCAGGTACGACTACACTACTTCCTCCTCCACTCCCTCCTCCTCCTCAACCTCCTCGTCGGCCTCCGCCGCGGAATGGACCCGGGTATCGCCGCAGGAGTCTGCCCAGGGGCTGGCACTCGAAGTCTTACTCCTTGGGAAGCCGACGCAACGCGGAATGTTAATGGTTCGCCACGCGGGGTGCGCCATACTGCACGATACAAGACTCCCGAACGATGAGATGAAAGCCCAGCTTGACTGTAGCACGCGACGCAAATGCAGAGGGAGTGTTGAAAGCGTCGGAGTTCACCTTGCACGGCACTGTTACTCACCAGACTCACTCGGACCATCTTGTCCACGTCGTGCCTAGGAGGAGCCCAGCGAAGTTATCTCTCGATAGCCCATAAATCTCACTTGACGGGACCTGAGTCTGCAGTTGGCGCCGGACTATCGAGCCTGACCCTGTGGACTTACCAATCATGTCAGAGGTCGACGAAGAAGTGATTTGAGGTTTCCACGCTGATGACGGGGTGAGGTTGTGAGAGTCTGAGAAGACATGAGGATGGGAACTTCTGCCTTGGCATCAATTCTAATATCATCCATGGAGCCCACCAGGGAGGCACAGGAAGGCACTGCGACGATACACGGTGTATCCCACAGTTTGGCCTCATCATCACCGCCAGCGGCCGCCATTCATACAATTCCTCGCGCTATCAACGCTTGAATACCGTCCAGGGCCCATCAGGCTTGAACGCGATGCTAACAATGATGTCGATAGTCGCAACTTCGGCCGGCAAGCCAATCCTACACGTCCAAGCTCCAACCAGCAACCAAGCCGAACCAACACTTCATCGCCATCCGCGACCACCCCCCCATCACTCTATCCACCAAATATTCAACAAGCACAAGCACCGCCATCGCCTTCAGGGGCACCTGCCACCATGAACACCAATGAACCGATGCAGCAGTCTGTCCAGAACGGCAGAAAGCCGCCAGTATTTTTCCGCGAGGACTATATTGGATTCATCGTCAAGGGCAATTTCATGACATTAGCTGCGAAACCAGCTCTTGTCGAGGAGGGCGAGTGGCTTGCCCACCAAGGTAAGTCAAGCTCAGAGACGCATGACAAATGGACTCACATTGACACCATCGTAGTAGTCGAACAGAACCGCCTGCTCAGCGGCATGGTGAAGATCGTGCAGACTGAAGATCGTAGCAATGGTATAGGTCTCTGCAACGAGAAGTCATGTCCAACTATGTCAGCCGGAGGGTAAGCATCAATTTGTGGCTGCATGTTCAGAGCGTCACTGACTAGTTCACTTAGCACAACTTACACCTGGATTGATACAAACCGCAATCCCATTCACCTGCCAGCAGCAACTTATATCAAACACATTCAGACCTGGGTAGCTGGAAAGGTTCAGGACGAGACTGTATTCCCCACGGCAACATTCCAGCAAGCACCACCTCTTCCCCTTCCACAGCAAGGAAGCAACGATCCAAACAATTGGCTGGGTAAGGCATCGGGCTTCCCGCCTCGCTTCGAAGTAGAGATCAAGAACATGTACAAGCAGATGTTCCGCTGCTACGCTCATCTTTACTGGTCACACTGGATGCAGTTCTGGGACCTCAACGTATACCGCGACCTCAACACCTGCTTCATGCACTTCGTCAATGTTGGCCGCATCTTTGGTCTCCTGTCTGAGAGAGACACGGAGCCTATGCAGCCTTTGATCGACTTGTGGGTTCGTCGAGGCGACCTTCCGGACGGCGAGCCCAAGACCGGAGCCGCAGATGCAGCAAAGCCACCGAGTGCTGCTGCTGCTCCGGCTCCGGTAGTATAGTTCTACTGCAATGGTTAGTAGCGTTGCACGGAGCAAGCAACTTCCGCACTTCCTGGCATGATGCTTATGCTGCGTCCATTTTTACGACACCATATGTACTTGCTCAACAAGCTGAAGCCCAGAAGATGGGCTTGACCGTGCGTACGACGATGTGTTGGGACCACAGATGACAAAATGAGTGATTCAACGCGACGCTTGCGGCTTGTGCATCAATGTTGCGTTAATGTTGCGCATCATGCACGACAGGGGTACTGGTTGTTACCTGCTTGTATGTAAGGAGTTGAGCATTCACGATGAGCAGCATCTATTGCCTATTTCGTGTCTGGTCTATCACTTGCTATGACCGCTTTCACTTCCGTTCTCGCCTGATTTTCTGGATCATCCGGTGCGGAAATGTCAAGTAACTCCTCTACGTCTACTGTCTGCCTTGTATCGAGGTCAATGATTCGAATCGTACCCATGTCTAGCACACCGGGTCGGAGTAAGACGAATGACATGTGAGTTTCAAAGCATGCTCCTGGCGGCAGTGGTCCGATCCGCAAATCAGCATTGAGATTGAGTGCATCGGAAGGCTTGCTACGTTCCATTGGCGGAGTGCGGAACACGCTGGCACCCACCTCCGACACGGCGAGGTCTGATGCAACAGATTGCTTGATCAGGCAAGACCTTCGAGTTGGCAAGTTCATCAGGCCGAATCTCCTTGCGCGTGAGGAACGGTTGTTACAATGCACAAAAAGTTTGAAGTCGGAGGAGGCCTGCACGAGTGGTTTTCTCGTGAAAATGAACGTCACTCCGCCTTTCGCGACCTCGCCCCTTCCTGGTGCATGCTCCCCAGAAGGTGTGCCCAAAGACTGTATCGAGTGTGATTTGCGATGTGAGGACACGGTCGCAGGGCGCGACCATCGGTACAGCGGACTTTGCCAGGTGTGACTGAGGTCAGCTTGCCAGTCTATCTCCAGGACGATCTGAGAGCCCTGGTTTAGAAGCACTTCAGCTCTGATAGAGATGGATATTTGGCTCTCCCCGCGGGGATTTCGACTGTCATGGACAACTTTATATAACAGAATAGTCTCGTCCCCGCCACAGGCTTCGAGCGGCAGTTTCATGCGCGTGAGGTCCTCGATGTGAGCACTGGGGCTGGTGAGCTCTGCTTCCAATATCCGGATGCTACCTGAAATGAGATGGGACGGCTCCAGATGCAGACTAGCCACAACGGCATCTGGCAAGTTGGAATAGCGAATCCTGGTGAATAGTGCTGGCAACAGTGGAAAGGCTCGTCGAGTAGCGCCTCTGATAGACTTAGCAGCATCTGGAAGGGTGGACGGCTTCGGAGCAACTTTCGTAATCCTAGACGCTGATACGTATACGTTCGGCGCTCCCTGGGCTCGGTCCGAGTCCAATGGCTCCAGCACGTTCGCAGACAAGGGCTCGAAGCTTGTCAGAGTGGGCGCGCTCAGCTTGCGCGGAAGCTCCTGCTGCTGGTCGGAAAGCACCAAGTTGACGGTAAAGTATACTGCTGGCCTCTGCAAACGGGCTCGTGGCCGCGACAGATGCAAGCGTGGCTCCCAGACCACGTAGGTATGGCCTTGGGCAGCGATGATGTCCTTGAAGCTGGCAGCGGTCACGGTGGTTGAGTTGAGATCATGCTTGCCAGAAGCAAGAGCGGCAGCACCGCTGCCTTGAGGCACAGCATCTGTAGCATGTGCCGCAACGATGAGATCGAGATGGGGCAAGATGTCGCGGAGTTCGCGCTCGGTCGCTGCAGTCTTCAGGACGGCGAGTATGTGTGCGTTCTCATCTTGAGTGATTCTAGGTCTGAGTCAGCCGTGACGATGGCGAGGGGCGTCGAGTAGTACCAGAGAACAGATTGCGTCTGCCGGGCACGCGTGACACTTCGGTCGCAGTGCCAGCCTGGATCAGTGCTGCGACGTCGACATGTGCGTGACGGGGCAGCAGCACGTCCAGGACCGCGGAAGTGGCCACTGCCTCGAAACACGAGATGAGGTTCCCGAGATGTGCCATCGGCGGCGCGAGTGGCGAGCAAAGGCAGAGGCAGAGGCATGTGACATGTCCGGCGCAGAGGCGACTGCACCGCGGGGGCGGGGGTTTCCAGTCACGGCGTCGCCTTGGGCTTGGGGGCGGAGTGGAGTGGAGTGGAGTGGAGTGGCGTGGAACTGCGGCCTGAGGCAACGAGGCCCAGACTGCCCCGCTACCTTTAGGGTACATCAGGACCAGGCACCAGGCAAACATGAAGGTAGAACCGTAGAAACTGCATGTGCCTTACATAACCTTAGTGGGGCGTCACTACTGGCCGATCTCTCCCAGTGATCTGACTACATGTACTCATCCAAGCGCGTCCCATCTCCGTCTCTACTGCTCGACAAACAACGTCGCCGCACTCAATCCTACCTTATACATCGCAACCACTAGTGCATCCATGGCGAAGGTGCCGAGGAACTTTCGACTGCTGGAGGAGCTGGAGAAGGGCGAGAAGGGTCTGGGCGCCGGTGAGAGTGCACAGCGAGGGGTGTGGCCAGGGCCGCTGCGGACGCCTGCTGATGCTCGACTACCTTAGAGGCATGTTCCTATGGCCTCGACGAAGGCGACGACCTCCTCATGACCAACTGGAACGGCACGATACTGGGGCCTCCTCACGTACGTCGTAGCAGTCTAGATGCACTGCCGAGAAGCTCACGCTGATTCGCTCCACAGAGTGTGCATGAGAATCGCATCTACTCGCTGAAGATACATTGCGGCTCCAACTACCCAGACAGTCCACCAGAAGTCACTTTCATCAGCAAAGTAAATCTCCCAAGCGTAGATCAGCGGACAGGCAAGGCAAGTTCCTGAGAAGAATGGGTGAGCATGAGCACCGAGACTTACGCTGTCTATCAGGTTGACCTTAGCAAGCTCCCGACCTTGAGTGTTTGGAAGCGCGAGTTTACCATGGAGACCATCCTGATTGAAATTCGCCGGTATATGGCTGCGCCTGCAAACAAGAAGCTTCCACAGCCAGCAGAAGGCACGAATTTCTAGCCTGCACTTCCGATCCGGCAGGGCAAAGCATGCAGGTGGCGTTCTGAGCCTTGAATGGCCAGACCAGATGAACTGAAGAGCATTTGAGGGCACGGCGCATGTCCTGCTTAGTCTGCACATCTATGTGCAGGCATCGAGTTTCCACATTCGAATCTGCTACGGAAGCAGAAGGGAAAGCATAGAGGTCGAGCGAGCTCGATCTATGTCTATATGATCAAGATTCGCCCTCGCAGGAAGGGGCACATCTTCAATTCTGTCAAGCACGCCATTGCCAGCCATTCCACCTTCTGACAGTCACATGCTACTGTGTGCTGTACACTCTTGCCATCTGCTTCGCCTGCTTCGGCTCAATGAACAAGGCTTCTGCCTCGACAATCTTGGTTCCATCGCCATCGTCATCGCCCAAGAGCTCGATCCAGCCCGTAACCCAGGCTTTCCTGCCCTCCACCTTTGTTGTCTGCGCCTTGAGCACCACGTAGCTGTTGCCAGGACATGGTACGCGATAGTCAATCTTCAGGCTTGCTGTCACTCCAACCTTGTTCGGCAATGCCGGAAAGCATGCTCTTGCTAGACCTTCATCCAGCATTGTGGCTAGTAGCCCTCCGTGCACAATGCCCGGATGGCCACATAGCGCCGAGCCCAAATACGAAATCTGCACCAACGTAGGCAGCTCGCCATTCTTCTCACTGAAGGTCAGAGGTGGAACCTCAATTTTGTTTTCTCCCAGGAGCGTCCCTCCCGTAAGATTATGAGGGCGCATCGCTGGCGGGATCTTCAAATGAGGTCGTGACTCTGTCATTCCTTCTTGGGCGCGGAGCTTTTGTGAGAGTGGATGATTCACAATACGCGCATTGATTTCTGTAGCGGTGGGAGTCGATGGCTCAAAAAGCGAAAGCGTCTCTTCGTCGGTGGGAGGATTGACAAAGCCATTGACGGCCTCTGCCACTGGTGCTGCCGCCATGGCGCAGCCTGCAGCGAAGGAGAAGAGGAAGAGGGCAGAAGCAAATCCGAACCGTCGTGCTCGTGAAGCTTGCCTGGGCGGTTCTGGTCGTGAGTCGGGCGATTGGGTCGAGGAAGGTAATGCAGGACTAGCAGTGGCCTGGAATCTGAGCCCGCTTATATACGTTGGCGACGAAAGTTTTGCTGAGAATGCAGCTGTCAGGGCGCCGGGGCAATGCCTGTTTGTATCGGCGCGACGTCGTTGGCGTGCTGATATGGCAGCCGAAGAGTGTCTGCTCGTGGCGCTGAGTTGGTAGCACACTTTAACGACCTTGGAGCGTCGCGCAGAGGGCGAGGCGAGCAGCGACGTTAGAGAGCGGTGTGTGGCTAACGCCGCCAGCATGGTCCATGTGCTATATCGACGTTGTTGTCGGCAGTTGAGAGGATGGTTTGTATAAAGTACCTTGCTGGACTTATCTTGCGGTAGAACTAGTGCGCTCTCGGACCGCCCGCTAGTTCTAAGGTAGTTCTACCTTAGAGTTAGAATAAATAAAGAGACGCCCGCCAGGGTACAGCTGCACATGAACATGCCCTGTACACACCAATCACTGTAACACACTCGCACCACAACACTGCTTCAGTCTGTCCCCCTTCTGCAACAAGCACTCGATCCCTTCACTCGACCACTCCATAACGGGCAGAATACCATAACAGCCGGTGCGACGGCCGCACCAGAGGCCAAAAGAGCGGCAGCAGTTGGAGCAGTCGGAAGAACATTGAAACGAGACGGCGGCGAGGCCTCCACAGGGCAGAAGTAGACGCTGTGCGGGTACGACGGACGAACTTCTTCGGCCGTCGAATGGCCCGCTCACGAGAACGTAGCAGGGGCGACTATACGCACGACCGGCGCGACGACCGCGATCGCTATCGTGACCGCGAACGAGAGGTAAATGAACTCCAGATTGCCCACGCGCCGACCCTCGCTGACTTCTCTCCAGCGCTATCGCGATGACCGTGTGAGCGATCGAGCTCGTGAGCGCGACCGTGAGCGCGACCGTGAGCGTGACCGTGAACGCGACCGTGATCGAGACCGAGACCGTGACCGTGACCGTATCCGAGACGGTGACCGGGACGGGGACAGAAGAGATAGAGATCGAGGCTATGATCGAGGCTATGATCGAGGCTATGATCGAGGTGAAGGACGAGTCCGGGATGGACATAGCCGCCGAGGGCAGCTGACAGAGCGTTATCGTTCGCGAGATCGCCCTCATCATGACCGGCGACAGCCATCCTCGGTGAGAGATCATAGTCATGCTGGGCGTCGTCGTCCATACGAAGACGATGATAGGCACGGTAACGACGACAGGCATTATAAGCGCATCCGAACAACTTCACCACGACGCAGCGAGGTATGTACCCACGAGCTGAAATCCATTCATGCTCAAGAGCTGACTTTGCAGTCTTCCTCGCGACCTGGAACCGCCAATGATGATGCCACGAAGAGTTCACTTTCTGCTGAAGATGAGGCAATGAAGAAAGCACAGGCCGAAAAGCTGGCCAAAGTCGAAGCCTGGAAAGCAAAGAAAAGCAAGCAGCCCGCGGCCGAAAAAGGTGTCACGGCAGTGACCAACACTACTGTGCCGACGCCTCTGCCCCAACAGAAGTCCCCGACGGCCTCTTCAAATTCTCGCACAGGATTCGATGCTACGGCAATCAAAAGGCAGACAGACCACAGGGCACGAAGTGGAAGCTCAACTCTGGCGATTGACGCTACCGGACCAAACGCTGCTCATGGAGGATCCGCTGCTGCTAAAGGCATCGGTCTGCCAACTGCAGCCTCATCCGGTATTGTGGACGCCAAGATCACTGGCTTCGGCTTGAATAAAGCAGCCAACGACAAGCAAAGTGATAAGCCGGTAGCAACGAAGGCTGGAAACGCACTTGGCGAGGAAGAGAGCGAGCAACGAAAGTTTAAGAAGCTTCCTGACCTCGCTCTTGAAGCCTCAGCCATTACTGGCACCAGCGCTGAGGACCATGCAGATGATGATCATGACGATCTGCGCAGTGATGAGGAGGAGGCTGAAGCAGTCCGCGTGGCGGCTCAAAAGCGTGCCGAAGAAGCACAGGCAGAACACGATGTCACAATGGTGGACGCCGATTACTCTGGTGATGCTGCTCAACTTTCCCTGGATACTGCGGATGCAATGACCATAGACGAGGACATTGACCCGCTTGACGCCTTCATGAACACCCTGGAGGACCAGCCGCGATCGCGCGGTCTTGCCCCTCGAAACCAGCGAGAGCCACAGCTCTTCGATGAAGACGACGGGCCTGGTCTTGTGGCCGTTGGCGACGACCCCGAAGATCTTCTGAGAGGAGGTGGCAAGCGGAACAAAAAGGAGATCCTGCCAGTCGACCATAGCAAGGTTGAGTACGAGGACTTTGAAAAGAACTTTTACCGGGAATCTGTCGAAGTCGCTGAAATGACGGAAGACGAGGTGGCAACGCTTAGGGCCGAGTTGGACAACATCACCGTTCGAGGCTTGGACCAGCCTAAACCCATCACCAAGTGGTCGCAGTGTGGCTTCGGCGCTCAAATTCTGGACGTCATCAAGGCCAATAAATTTGAAGCACCCACCTCCATTCAATCTCAAGCACTGCCGGCCATCATGTCGGGTCGTGACACCATAGGAATTGCGAAGACCGGATCTGGAAAGACATTGGCCTTCACCTTACCAATGTTCCGGCATATCAAAGATCAACGTCCAGTCGCAAATTTGGAAGGACCCATCGGCCTGATCATGGCTCCCACGAGAGAACTGGCTGTACAAATTCACAGGGAGTGCAAGCCTTACTTGAAAGCACTCAACCTGCGCGGCGTCTGTGCCTATGGTGGTGCGCCTATCAAGGATCAGATCGCGGAGCTGAAGCGTGGTGCCGAGGTCGTCGTCTGCACACCTGGACGTCTAATTGATCTTCTTGCCGCGAATCAAGGACGTGTGACGAACTTGCGACGTGTGACATACGTGGTCCTCGACGAGGCCGATCGCATGTTTGATATGGGATTCGAACCACAGATTCAGCGAGTTCTGGGCAATATACGACCAAATCGTCAGACCGTTCTCTTCTCGGCAACGTTTCCAAAGAAGATGGAATCACTTGCTCGCAAGGCATTGAACAGGCCCATCGAAATCGTGGTCGGTGGTCGCAGTGTGGTCGCAGCAGAGATCACCCAGATCATTGAGGTCAGACCGGAAGACACCAAGTTCCGCCGTGTGCTTGAGCTTCTTGGTAATTTGCACGAAGGTGACGAAGAGGCTCGATCTCTTATATTCGTGGAGAGGCAAGAGACTTCCGACCACATTTTCAAAGAGCTGAACAAGAAGGGCTATCCGAGCGTGTCTGTGCATGGAGGTCGAGAGCAAATTGACCGCGACCAGGCGATCCTGGACTTCAAGGCCGGTGCTGTCCCCATCATGGTCGCGACTTCCGTGGCCGCCAGAGGCCTTGATGTCAAGCAACTGAAACTGGTCATCAACTACGACTCACCAAACCATGGCGAGGATTACGTTCACCGTGCTGGTCGGACCGGTCGTGCTGGAAATACCGGCACTGCCATCACCTTTGTGACACCCGAGCAGGAACATTTTGCTCCCTTCCTGGCGCGTTGTCTCGAAGACAGCAAACAAGAGGTACCCGAGACGCTCAAAGAGATGGCGGCTTCGCACAAAAAGAAGGTCGAAGCTGGTCAGGCCAGCAAGGCCGGCTCTGGCTTCGGTGGACATGGCATTGAGAAGCTTGACGCCGCTCGTGCGGCCGAGCGAGCGCGGGAGAAGAACTTGTACAAGAATGGCGACGAAGCGGAAGAAGAGGACGAAGGCAAGAAGGAGAAGGACAAGAAGGAGAGCGAGGTGGAGAGACTTGTTGCCCAGGCTGCAGGCAAGGTCACCGAACGTTCTACGCAAGCCGAACAGTCTGCAGAGAAGCAGTCGCAGGCTCAAGCCGAGAGCATTCGCAGCGATCTGGCAGCACATCTGAGCAATGCGCTCAAGGTGCAAAAGACGGAGGTACCTAGTGCAAATCCCCCCGTGCTCAACAACCCGGTCGCCAGGGCTGCAGCAGCTGCAGCGGCCATCAGTGGTCGTCTCGGTACCAAGGGATCGAGTCGCGCGGGTGCACCTCTCGACAATCGTGGCCCAGATGCGGGCGCATTCCACTCTACCCTGGAGATCAACGATTTCCCTCAGAAAGCGCGCTGGGCCGTCACCAACCGGACGAACGTTGCCAAGATCCTCGAAGCCACCGGCACCTCCATCACGTCCAAGGGCACGTACTATCCCGCTGGTAAAGAGGTTGGTCCTAATGATCCACCAAAGCTGTACATCCTGGTGGAAGGCGACACGGAGATCGCTGTGCAATCTGCAATGCGCGAACTGTCTCGTCATTTGACCGAGGGCACTGTTCAAGCTCAGGAGGCTGAGGCTCGCGGTGGCGGTGGCGGTGGACGCTACAAGGTTGTGTGATTTTTGCCACTCGCGCAAACGGCCATGCTCAAGTCATGATGTACCTAGGCGAGCCCATTCACACAGCTCATTGAACATCATGCTACGCCAGCTTCTCCGCTCCTTTTTCCTCTATGTGCTCCATGTCAACGTCCAGTCGTGTGTGCATACTATTCTGAGAATGGCCTAACATGATCTCATCTATGGGGACGAAAGTACACTTCTCCATTCCGATATGCCGTGGAGTCAGCTCCCCGGCTGCTTCATCCGTTCCGCATATCAGCCCCAGTCCTCAGTGGCCAACAAATCGAGGATGACAGTGTTGGAGCCACTACACGTACAACCACAATGCCCTCCACATCATGCATGTTCCCTGTGTACCAACCCGGTCTTGCCCATGTGGTTGCCGATTTGCCTGTCGTCGTGGGCAGTGTGGTAGGTCCTGCTCGACAATGCCACAGGATCGGCCACGTAGTCCAGAGCTGCTTGCTCCAATCTTCGTTGTATGGTGCTTTCGGTGGATCCACTACAAGTTCGCGAATGCTCACTTTTCTGCTGTGAGTGTTTACTGTCGTGAAGCTGCATCGCGTGCGAACCCGAGAGCGATGGCTGAGGAGGCAGAACGCTGCGATACAAAGAACCATGCATATCAGAAGCGCTAGGAGCCTTGTGGGTTCCTGCGATTCCAATCGTCGGAAGTGGCTCTCCCTCCATCGTGCTTGGCGACCGAGAATAAATTGAAGGACTGTTGACGACCGGACGACCGCTGGAGGAGTCTGGGAAGTCGTCCAGAGTGCCAAAGCGTCGGATTGCTCGACCGGGAGTGCTTTCGACATCTCTTGTCCCGTCGAAGGTGCCAGAGCCAGTCGTATTCAGGACCTCATTGGACGTTAATACATGTGCATCCTTAGCGTAGCGGCCTTCAGCGAGTCGATCGAGTTCTTGCCGTAATGCCCTCGTGCTCTTCTTGCTCATCTTGAGTTTGATCTTGTCCGCGAGGCGTGGACTCTTCATGATGTAATCCACTGGCGACAAGAGAAACCTTCTACCAGTGGCTCCATGCGGGTGGTCCTGCGGCAGAAAGCCCGGCGTCAAGGTCGCGTCAGTGGTTATTGGAGGTCGACAGGGCTGCGGTGTTTCGTTGGGTTGATCTGTCGGTCGCTGGTACGGGCAACAGATGCGATGCGCCATCAGAAGTTCTACCTTTCGCCTTGAATTGCAACGGTAAGGTATGGTATGGTATGGTAAGGTATGTTATGGTATGGTATGGTAAGGTAGGTACAATCAGGGCGGGAAACCTCCTGCAACGCACAACAATGCAGGAACACTCTCGCCATTGCCAGCGGTAAGCCATAGGCACATTCCCTTGAGCTGATGACATTGATATTGACATAAGACATTAAAGGACCTTCCCATCATGCCATCTCCGTCTATATGGAGTAGTATACTTACTATACATACATATATGTTCCGACTGGGTCTAGCGCCGGACGGCCGGGCGACCCGCACTTCATGTGACAGTACAATAATCTGGGAAACTAGGACCAAGAACTGACTACTACCTTACATGTACATGTACCTTTGCTTATATACAACATCACCCTGTTATATGATGCCTTGGTCTATCATGTGCCGTCTTCGTGTCTAGTGTCTACCTACAGTAGCAACCTCGTCGTCGCCACTGGTCCTACACTTCTACTGCAGGCACAGGCAGACACAGGCAGACACAGGCAGACACAGGCAGACACACACCCCATCCATGGCTCTCCTCTCGCCGCAGCTGCGCAAGCAGTATCATCCACGCACGCCTCAGGGCCGCCAAGTGCTGCTGGCCCAGGGCATCGACCTCGTCCGCAACCTCCTCTTTGCCCTCTTCGTGTTGCGCCTGACACGGAAGACGCTCCTCCAGCTGCGCGGCTATGGCCTCCTGGGATGCATCCAGCGCCTCTACGGCACCATCTACCGCCGCCTCTACGCCCTATTTCTGCGCCTGCCCTTCGTGCAGGCCAAGGTGCAAGCCGATGTCAAGAAGGCCATCGCTGAGCTGCAGAGCAAGCTTGTCCCTTCCGGACCCGGCGTGGTCAACTACACCACTTTGCCTGCGCAAGGCTGGACGTCGGCACAAGTGCGTGCGGAGCTGGAGAGGTTGGGCGATATGGAACACACCAGATGGGAAGACGGAAGGGTCAGCGGCGCTGTGTATCACGGCGGGAACGAGCTGGCGGAGCTGCAGAGCGACGCCTTCAAGCGCTTCGGTGTCAGCAACCCGATTCACCCCGATGTATTTCCCGGCGTTCGAAAGATGGAAGCTGAAGTGGTGGCCATGACATTGGGACTCTTCAACTCGCCTGACACTGCCGCTGGTGTGACCACGAGGTATGTTGTTCTCATACACGCAACCTGTCACAAAACAAACATATCACGAGACATGACTGTACGGCTTGTGCATTAACACCCGTCTTCTTTCTTAGCGGAGGCACCGAAAGCATTTTGATGGCCGTCTTGGCCGCACGTCAGAAGGCGTATCATGAGCGCGGTATCACTGAACCGGAAATGATACTCCCGAACACTGCACATACCGGTACGTGTCTATCGTGTTGGAATGTTCGAGGCTCGCTTCTCGCCACCACATATGCCACAAATGACTGATTCCATGCCAGCCTTCCGCAAGGCAGGCGAGTACTTCAAGATCAGGATACATCTTGTGGCTTGTCCAGAACCGAGCTACAAAGTCCAGACTCGTTCCGTCAGTCGCCTGATCAACTCCAACACCATTCTACTTGTTGGTTCCGCCCCCAACTTTCCCCACGGCATCGTGGACGATATTCCTGCCCTCTCGCGCTTGGCCATCAAGCACAAGTTGCCTTTGCACGTAGACTGCTGTCTTGGGTCGTTTGTAATTGCCTTTCTATCCAAAGCTGGTTTTCCTTCCCCAGATTTTGATTTCCGAGTGCCCGGCGTAACGAGCATATCCGTCGACACTCACAAATATGGGTTTGCGCCCAAGGGAAACAGTGTGGTCCTGTACCGTACGGCCGATCTGCGGAGATACCAATACTATATTTGCCCGGACTGGAGTGGAGGCGTTTATGCTTCTCCCAATATGGCAGGAAGCAGGCCTGGCGCTTTGATTGCTGGCTGCTGGGCCAGTCTCATGAATACAGGCGAGAATGGCTACGTGCAAACGGCGTTGCAAATCGTGTCAGCTGCGAAGCAGATCGAGGACGCCATTCGGACCAAAAGCGCATTGAAGCACAGCATTGCAGTCATTGGCAAGCCCATGGTCTCAGTCGTAGCCTTTCGCGCTCTGAACAACGCAAAGACTCCCCACCTGGCTGTCGATATTTACGACGTTGCTGACGCAATGTCCGCAAAAGGCTGGCATCTCAATGCTTTGCAGGACCCTCCAGCTATACACGTGGCCGTCACGATCCCCATTGTGAGCGCAGTGGATGCATTGATCCAGGATCTCGAGACCGTCGTGGAATCTTGCAAAGGTCATGTGACCGCCAAGAAGGGAGACACAGCGGCTCTCTATGGCGTTGCAGGAAGCATCCCCGATAAGAGCATTGTGAAAGATCTCGCTACTGGATTTCTCGATACGCTTTTCTACGTCTAGAATGCGCGAGCGACGCATCATGTCCATCACTCAGACACCCACCCATCCACCCACCCTCTCTCTCTCTCTCTCTGTGTGTGCACTGCCGCACTGTATACGTTCTGTGGTCATATGGACCCCCATTGTACCGCCCTTTCCTGAGCCAAGAAGCTGTTCCGGCCTCCATTGCTGGCAGCTCGCCCCACGGAAGCCAAAGGCATTCCCTTACCAGAATGGCTGGTTCGGCACCTCGGTCTCGTCGTCGGAACGGTAGGCTTCCGAGACAACGAAACGTCCTCGATTGTGAATTCCCACGTCGTCCATCTCCTTGATCGTATCATCGACACGTTCTTGCAGCTCGTCGGCTCGGCTCAGATCATGCGTCACCCAGCAAGCCTCCCACCAGTAGCGCTGCTCTTCAATCATCTCCTCTGCCGAACGTGCCATAGCTCGTCTTATGCCAACGACTAGCAGTCAGTACTGCCTCACTCGTATCATGGGGAGCTTCGTGGTCAAGAGGATTACTCACAGGTTATAGGACTGTAAGCCCAGAGGTTCTATCACAAGGTTTTGAACTTCGCTGAGAGTCAATAGCATGCCTGATCGCTCGGTATCAACAATCTCAACGACACGCTTTGCAAGCACATTCTGGACTGTGAACAGGCCGCTCGGGACTTTCATTCGGAAAGATGGTGGATCGCCATCACTGTTTATGGAGGCGATGAAGTCGTTCATCTCGCCCATGGGAGACATCTCGTACTCGCTTCCAGGCTGCACAAGCGATATCTGAGCATCGTAAACGTGGACGACGTAGTGAAGACATGCTTCCGCGAGAACTCTCTCGCGTGTCTTAACGCTATATCTCGACCTATCAGGGCCCTCCTCTCCCGCTGGCACGACGACCTTGAGAAGCTGTCCCGTCGCACTTTCTCGGACGAGAATCTCCAGAAATGTCTGTCTGGTTTTTGACGTTGGACCTAAATGACCCATACATGCAATATCTACGAGCTTTGCAGCATCTTCCATTGATGTCGTGACCCGGGAGAGGAAGTCTGTCCGAAGGCTAGTTTGGCGGAGCTCAGTCTGTAGCGCGATTGGATCTTGAGGAGCGAAGCTGAGCTCCTCGTTTTTATCGCTAGGCCGAAGGAGCAGTACACCCGCGTGGCCTACCAGCTTGATCCGGGAGCATTTCGACTCAAGATCATCCTCTTCATCTTGAGCCTGCTGCTTCAGGCTTTCACTACGCAGCAGCTCGCCGAAAGGATGGTTCTCCCTGGTGATCTTTGTTGAAGGCTTCAAATGATGAAGCTGTGGGCATGCACCGCCATCTTTGTTTTCAGCATTGCAATCACTCAGAGTTTGCCCGCTCTGGCCAGCTTTCCCGCTGGTCTGCTGTTGCTGCTTGATCTTTGGCAATGGCCAAGACTCCGGGAGTTCCAGTTGGGCATTGTACCTGTTTTCTATCACCTTATTCTTGCCTTTCTTGGCCTTCGAGCCGCAGCCTGCTCTTTGACCCATAGTGTCATATTTCTTCGTGAATTTCTCTGGTTTTGACGACTGTATCTTTTCAACAATAGGCGCCGCCTCGGAGTACTGACTTGATAGTGCCGCGGCCGCGTATGACTTTCTAATTTGCTCATAGTGCGGCACAAGCCGCGTGCTTGTACTCGATACTAAGCTTGACCTGGACATCTGTGGGGTGATGGTGTTCATGTCCTCAATGTCCAAGACATTGGCGCTGGTCTGGAACTCCTGCGACGGGCTCCAGGGACGCCGTGCAACCATACTTGGCCCCGAGCCAAAGTCCGGTTCCAGCTTTGTCGGAGAGGAGCCTTGGCCAGACTGCTGCGTAGCAATCAACGTTCCGATGGTCAATGGTGCGGGAACATGGAGTTTACTCGACCATTTGTCCTTGGTCTCATCCTAATTTACAAGAGGTTAGAAGTCTATGATATGCTCTGACCGTTGAAGCCGTATGACTTACAGCTGAGCGCCCGTAGTCGTCTTTTCTGGCCACGTTCGAAGCTAAACCTGAGCTCTTTGACATGTAGGCTTGGGACAAAGAGTCGCCGCCTGTTGCCCGTGTCACCACTCGCTTGTCTCTGGAGCTATGTCCGCTGTGTAAGGGCACCCGGTTCTGATTCGCCCACTGGGCCGTACTCGTCGCGTCGGCAGTAAGACCATTTCGGTCTACCCTCGCATATCTCGCAGAGGTCCCGTCATGATCCCACTGATGGGAAGATGCACTGATGAGCGTTTGCTGTTCCGACAGTTCGTGTACCAGGGAAAAATCACTAGATTGTTGTCGCGAATGTCGCCCTAGGTTTACTTCATCGCAATTAAGTACTGCGGATGAGGGTTGGCGACTGCTGTTCCCACTATAGCTCGTCATGGCCAGAGCACTGGGTCCTGCTGCATTAGACGTGGTACGCTTCTGAGGAAGCATAGCGTCAAAATCGGCATGCTCACTGCCGCTCTCTGCTGAGCCATCTGTTTGCTCTGCTGCATCGTCCAATGGAATCACACTGATTCCCCTGGGGACGCGGGCGCGGCTTAGTGTGTGTGAACGACTAGCCGCCAGATATTGCTCTGCATCTCTGGGTATGTCTGCTCTGCCTTCTGATATTGTTTGACTCTCACCTGTATCGTGGAGCCATCGGTCGACCGATGAATGCTCTGGTCCCGGAACGAACTCGTGTCCGCATCGCTCTGGTGTCTGCTCTCCTGGTCCAATGCCCACTCTACGATCATGCAAGATCGCAAAGCGTGGCAACTGCAAAGCGGCCTGCGGGCTTGCATGGCTCTCTCCGTTTGGCTTCGCTGTGCGTCCATTGAATATATGGCCATGACTTCTGGTCCAGCGGGCCGCTCGACAGACTTTGCCTTTGCCCATCAATTTCTGGTTTGTGCCCAGACACCTCTCGAGCAGTCCGTAGGTGTGCAGCTCGTGAATGTAGAACAGCATCACTGTTTGGACTCCGTGCTCAGGGGCGATGACGATCTGCGTGCGTACAATCTGACTGGGTGGCTGCTGTGCTATAGTGGCGATAGCGGCCACGTCGTCGTGGCTGGCGAAGGCGCCCAACTCGTCGAAGCTGCTCTCGGGAAAGCGGATGACCGTGGGCTGTCTCTCCTCCCGTTCCGCTGCCTCGAGCTCTGTGGCAATGTAGTCCTCTATGATCTGGCCGAGCATGCCATCGGCCATGGGACCCATCGATCCTTTGGTCGCCGGGCAGGCGAGGTGGAACGTCTGTCACAGTCAGTAAGCTCTTGCGCGTGAGCGCTAGCACGCCGTCCAGCACACACCTCATCCGCAACCAAGTAGGTGCACGTGATGGCATCGTCTTTGACGGCATCTCGGAAGCTGGCAATGACGGCAGACCTCGCGGCCTCAGTGAAGGCGTACAGCGAAGTATGCAAGTAGTGCGACTGTTGCTCTGCCATGGCTGCGGCGGCGAAGGAGTTGTCGAGGTCGCGCTGTTGGTGTCTGTGTCTGTGTCTGTGTCTGTGTCCGTGTCTGTGTGTGCCTGTGTTTGTGATGGTGTCTGCGTGTTTGGTGTTTGTTTGGAGGAAAAGATGTGTTTCTCGTCCAGAGCGAATGGAATCAGGCCACAACACGCGCAAGTACTGGAAGGTACATGTACCAACTGGCAACATGTATCAAACAGCATGAAAGCCCTTGCCTGGAGACATGCTACACCTCGTCGCCCACCTCACCTTGTACTAGAGTAAGGTAGGTAGGTACATGTAAGGCACGATACAATCAACACCCCCGACGTGCCTTAACTGGGCGTTGGTCCATACCGAAGACCAATTAGCAGTCCCCGTTCCGGCCTCGGTGCCCCGATCAACACCGGAGTCAAGAGGTATGTAAGGTTAAGGTATCGTAACGTCCATGTCATTCATGCCTCATTATCGTCACTCGCCTGCTTCGCTAAATCGCTATCAAACAAGCAGCGTGTCGGGCCCGGTCTAGCTGCTGTCTAAGCGGGTATTGCTCTTGACATTCATTACCCAGCGCATGCGCTTGACTACCTGGTCCATCTCTGCACTGAGCTTTCGGGTCTTGTCGTTGGCTTCCTTCGTCTCTCTTTCAAGTTCCTGAAAACGCTCTTGCTTTTCGCGCTGAAGCTCTTCCCACTTGCTCACCAGCTCTGCTTGGAGTTTCCGCGTGCGTTCCAATTCCTGTCGCATCTGATCTGAGACTACGTCGATTTTGGACAAACGCCGTCGATCCTCCTCTTTTTCCTGCTGCAATTGGCTGACTTCTGTCTTGATACCTTCAACGCGGGCTTTGTACTGCTGACTCAACTGCTTGTGGCTGCTTTCGAGTATCTCCGAGTGAAGCTGAGCATGCTTCGTCTGTTCTGCCATGTTCTGCACGTCCCGCCGCTTCTCCTCAACAGCCTCATCTCTCTCTGCCGTAGACTTCTGAGCCATCTCCTCAAAGGCCTTGCTTCGCTGCTTCTCCTTCGCAAGATCAGATTTCAGCTCTTGTATGATTCTCTCTCGTCGCGCCAGTAGTCCATGATCGACGTCCCGGGCGTGACTCAAATTGTCGTTCTCCGCCTGCAGGGACTCCATGCGTGGCTTGAACATTTGCAGACTCCGCTGCAGCTCATCCGCCTTGATCATCTGCTCTTTCAGCTCACGCTTGAGGCGGTCGTTGTCGGCCATGAGCTTCTCAATCACACGGCCAGACTTCCCACCCGTGGTCGCGTGGCCAACGGCTGAGCTCCATTGACTTGTGTCTGTCGGCGGGGATACAGGAGATGACGGCCCGTTCTGGGAGTGACTGCTGCCGTTGATCGTGGGAGACGACGCGCCATTGCGAGCAGGGCGAGCACTGCTGCCGCGGCGTGCAGTGCCGTTGGGCGTGGGCGTAAGCATTGGCCCATTCGAGCTGGGCGCCTCGTCCGGGCTGCCAGAGAGATGCGAGCCATGCATGGCATCAATGGACGGCAATACTGGCGCATCGGCTGCGTTGCATGGACTGGTGCGCACTACTGAAGGTGGACGATAGAGCCTCGGTCATCGAAAACAATAATGGAAAGCAGTGACGATCCAGTGTGAAGTATAAGCCTCCCGGCATGTAGATGTGAGGTAGGAGGTACCTTAGTGAGGCACAGGGACAGGTACCTTAGTTCTACCTTAGCTAGCTAGCGCAAAACAACAAAGGATTCAGGAGTGAGGTGGGCGCAGGAAAGATATTGGACGCGTTTCAACGTCCCAATCTTCCCCTCTTGGCAGAACATATGAGGCTACTTCGACAGGACACAAGGATCATCTGGACTGCCCCCATATAATTGTTTCGCTTGGAAGTTGAACAATCGCATGTATAGCATGTCCAATCTGATGCGTTGATGCTGCCGTGTGCTGTGCTCCCCAGTACCTTCCAGTGCCGTATCACCAAGGCGAGTCTACTTCAACCGTCCTGCTACAACGTACACAACACATACCTCACGCCTCACCATTTCCTGTAGGAATCGCGTCTTGTTCCAGCGCACCCGGTCTCCACCTCGCCAGAACCTTTTTCACTGACGACCTGGCACCGCTGTTCTCCTTATACATTTCTTCCGCGCAATCAATCGCCATCTGTCGCACGGGCGGACGGAACATGATCAGGTACAGGAGCGTGTTAGTACTGATCTGTATCCGCTCAGGATCTTCTGCGATCTTCTTCACCCGATCGAAGATGGCTCGGTTGACCGCCGGGACCTCGGATAGTAGTCTGATAATTATTCGCCCGTCTTTGACATCGAACAGGGGCATCATGTTATCAAGCAGCCGCAAAGTCCATCGCCAGTAAGTGGGCAAATCGTCCTCCTCGATATCTTCACCATCCTCCTGCCTCCGCCGCTGGAGAAGTCTTTCAGAATACCACTCTTCATTCAGCCAGTTGATTGCCACGTCGATTCGGGCGCGGAAGCTCTCCATCACGTAACCGAGCAACGCTTCTCGCAGCGCATTGTCCAGGGTTAACGATTGTAGCTTCTTGACCATGCTACGATCCCCATTCTGTGATTCAAGCTTGTTTTCGCTACCATCGAGATTGAAGTTTGTACGGGTGGCGAGCCTGGTTGCCAATATAATCCACCCATCTCGGTCATGCCCGATGGCTGTCGCTGTTGCAAGACGATTGAAGCCATGTGGTGTCTGCATCGGCTTGCCTTTGACCTTCATCTCCGTATCAAGGTCCCTTAGTATGGTAAACACTCGTGCTACAGTGGCTGTAGCATACTCAGCCCGTTCTTGAACCGATAAGGGACCTGACGATGGCAACTTGAACAACCCCATCGCAACGTCACCTCCGAGCTCGTTCAGCGGTGCGTGATCGATGCTGGTTGGCAACTGTTCAGCTTGATCTATGTGACTGGCCGCAGGGTCGTAACCGTCGTCGTCCACATCCTTTATGCTCGCCATACTGCCTGGCAAAGTCATTACAGGCTTCTGCTTCTCCAAACTCAGCCACCGGGACCGCACCACATTTATGGCTGCTGTAAGTTTCTGATCAGGTATAGCAGGCATGAGTGCCCGTATCAGCTGAGCCACACTTGGCGGCGGCAATCGCTCTACGTGAAAGGCTGCTGCAGCTTGGTTGTTGGTCAATGTCCAGAGCTGGGCTAGGGAAACTGGCCCAGCTGGCAACGGTTGGTGAACATTCGGGTGCTGTTGTAGCAATGATGTACCATTCGTAACATCTGCGTTAATGCGTTGGCGTTTGAGGTCGTTGAGACCATCGGTAGGCTCGTCCAGAGCTGGGCGTTTGAGATTTGAGGTGTTCGAGAATGCTGAATTGAGGTTGTGCTTCAAGCGTTCTATGTGCTGCTGTATACGAATGGCGAATGCTCCATTGGGATTCCTCTTGAGGCAATTCAGCAGGAAGGACATCGTGGTTCGTGTCATGCTCCTCGTAGAGATTTTATTCTTGCCACTCATGCCCGCATCTACGAGCTTCATAGGGTTGAAATTGAGGATTGCTGTCAAGATCTTTGTCGATATACTTGCACGTCGGTGCACCAATGTAGAAAGGGCATTGAGCGTCGCAGTGACAATGAGCGGGTCATTAGAATTGTCCTGTAGCACACCTAGCAGCCTGTCCAATAGTCCTGAGGCCTCTGCCTCCAAGTTTGCGGGTGGGATGATTGGGTGGTCTCTGGGCACCAATGCTAGACTGATCTCGTTGTTTTCTGGTCGCCGAGGATCTGCTATCAGCCCAGGCGTCTGCGTCTGCACTACTACAGCCACGAACTTGATACAACATATTCGTATTCCAGGCAGAGCAGTGTCCATCCTTCGTAATATGCTGCTCTTGATCGCAGCTATCTTCGGCCAGGTCTCATTGTCTGACGACTTGTTGACCGTATGTCTGAAAACATGCGGATATATGCTCGCCGCGCATTGTACAGCACTCTTAACGACGCTGGTATCCTCTTCCGCGCCTGTGGTCTCTTTGCGACTCAGGTAGCCCTTGAGCGTATCAAGCACGATTAGAGATAGTTGCTGCTTCTCATCTGCTGTCACCACCTGAGACGCGAATGTCTCTGCCAGGAAGTCTGCGCCCCATCTCCGCAGCCCGAGGGATGCTGTAGGCGCAATGGCCGTGATGACTCCGGGCACTACTTGAGGGTACAAGGTGTGATCTTTGAGCGCGATTCTGCGGGCGGCCTCAAGATTCTGCAGCGCTGCAGCTTCTGCTTGCGCCATCGCGATAGCAAAGCGCACAGCAGCACACGACGCGACGCCGGTATTGAGGGACTGGAGATCACGAGGCAAAGAAAGCAGCTATGTAGGTGACTACAGTGTCCGGCGCGTACTCCAATCCCACCCTGCGCGGCGCATGGCGGTGGATACTGTAGAAGGTGACGTTGGCGGGCGCAAGAGGCGGAGAGCGCGTGGGTGTGAGAGAGGTGGTTGCGTTGTAGTGGGCGGGAAAAGGCTGTGGAGGTGGATGTAAGTGTTCTGGGTAAGGTAGGTGGTACATGTAGCACAGAAGACTAAGGTACTGAGGTGCAATAGAATAATGCGGAGAGGCCAAGCACAACTAGAACTAAAGGTACTGTACCTTAGCACTACATGTACCTGACCTCCACGTCTGCCGCTGCAACAACCTTGACCAGGACATCGACCACTTGCGACACCCATTTTGAAAGCATCATAGCGGGCCAAAATGCCTCTTGGAAGAAGGTACATGCAACTGGTAGCGATCCTGTGAGTGATTGATATCTACTGACACGGTATAGACTGCCACAGTCCTCCTACTACGATAGCCGCAATCGTCCCACCGCAGCCCTCTATCGAGCCCGACAACCGTACCTCGTCAAGAATATAGTCACCGGACTGGCCATCTTTGGTTTCGTCGCTGGAGTCTGTACGTGCTGCACTTAGGCACCGGCCCTCGAGACGGCCGCTGACGACCGCAGACACATGGACAATCAAGGCCATCGGCCAAGATGACTTCTCCGACGTTCCTATTCCAGATGCGCCGGCCCAGCCAGCAGCGGCGCCTCATACCAGTACCGTGAAAAGCGCAGGCAAGGCATGAAAGGAGCATAGTGCTATAGGTGAATCACGGTGATCCTGGACATTTAGGCGGCGTTCCGACATGGACGGGGAATCGACGGAGTATAGGCTGAACAATTGTGTACATAAGGTATAATTTCTTCATCAGTTCGAGAGCTCGCCACATACTGCGTGGTTGAGCGACGTGACCACTGCCACCAGAGCTGGCGGCGGCAGAAAAGAGGATATGTTGCACTAGCCGTTGGTGCAAGATAAGAAGCATGACTGCTCTATTGCACATCAAGCTGCCCAGTAGCGGCGCTTTGTCGAGTGATTGTATAGATACCCAACTAAATCAATTGGCCGACTCAGCTGGCCGGTGTCGTGGTGACTGCTGGGTTCACCCGTCTAAATTGTACCACCGGCTGCTCGACAGGCACTGTATTATTCTTCAGCTGCTCCAGCTTCTTCTCGTTCTCGATTCTCGCCTCTTTCTCATACTTGGCAATCAGCTCATCCAGATTGGCGCTTCCGTGGCCAGCGTGCACATTGTATGGTGATCCCGCATTCACGAGCCTGGAGTTACCATGTTAGCGTGCCGAAACTGTTCGAACTTGACCACAGGGGCCCAACATACTCAGGAAACCGCAGGTTGACAGTCCTGACTTGCTGATTCGGCTCGTTCAGGAATAGGACACGGTCTGCAGCTGCCTGCTGCATGGCTTGCGTGTGAAGGTCGTTGCGTCGTGCCCATATGACAGCATACTCGGCATAAGTGTCTCTGATAAGTCGCGTGAAGTACGGTTCATCATTCGTGCCTTGCGCGGAGAACTTGTAGATTGCAAGCGATAGAGGTAGCGCCGCAAGTGCAATGAAGAAGCCGGCCTGTACATGGTGTTATTTTGGTCGCCTCCAGGCTGCACATTCCCGCCGGCTTTTCCAAACTGCCAATGCCATGCATCAAAGGGATTGCGGAGGGAGACGTACACCAAAGGTCTCGTTTGGGTTGGGGGGATGCTTTGCATGGGCGGCCTGTCCCTCAGAGACGAGCTCTGGACCATGGTGATCTCCAGCAAAGCGTCGTTGATGATGCTGGAGCCTGAAGCGCAGTCGCTGCGCAGAGCGCACTGCTATCCTTCTGATAGGCTGCATGTTGCTCAATGGTATTCGCGGTGTCCGTGAGGTGACCTTGAACGTGTGTACGACGTCGAGAAGGTGAAGTGGAAAATGCGGGAGTAGCCGGCATTGCTATATCTCGAGCTTCGATGCCACACTCATTGGTCTCGATCTAATATCTAATCCCATATTCTCTAGCTAACTCGTATATGAGTGTGCTCCTGTGGCAGATCACAAAGATCAATCATTCGCGATTACACGTACACAATGGGCAGCGATCCTACCCGCGACGCTACCAGGACGTTGACAGGACCGCGCCCTCCTCCTCAGCACCTCGATACAGAGTGATCAGCCTTAGGCGCACAATGGCTCTGCTCCTTTATAATCACGCTCGCAAAAGCTCGATCTCAAACGGATGCGTTACCTTGATTCACATTAGTTGGCTTATGGGCCACATCTGCGCACACAAGCATGTGAAGCCGCCATTTCTGATGACCAAGCGGTGACCCCGTCCAAGTACTTAGGTGATTGGGCTATTCGTGAATGAGAATTGCACATAGTGAGCGGTCGAGACGAGACCTATGGCTTGAACGGTCATGTGCCATTGAACACTCCGTCTGTAGCTCAATCCGCGAGGCCAGGCTCCCCAATCCACCATAACGTTGGGCCAAGTCCAGTGTGCATCATGCTGCCTCTGACCAGGTAAGGAGGCATGCGACTTGAACTCTCTTCTTCCTCCTGCGTTACATAGCTCTGGCTTCTGAGAGCATCTGGGGAGACGTCATGCCACTGCTCCTCCTCAATCCGGACCATACAGCTTTCTGCATTGTCGAAAAAGAACTCGTTATGCGCCCCTCCGCCAGCCTCAGTGCGCCAAACAAAGGTCATAGTGCCACTGTCGTCCTTTTCCCACGTAGATCCTTCGAACAAGGTCTCTGGTGGGACAAGCAGGTCCTCAAAGAAGTCCACCGAGAGGTAGATGCCCTGCTGGCTGGACTGCGTAATTGTGGCTCGCATAATCTCGCCTTTGAAGGGGCGGAATACAATGAGTCGGAAGTCAACATTCACGTTGACAATGCCAGTTCCGTGGCCAATGAGTCCTTCCGAGGCAGAAATGAGAGAATGAAAGCCGATGCACAATCCAATCTTGTGAATGACCTTGTCTGCATATTTGGTATTGATGAAATCTTCGATCGAGCGGATGCTAGGCTTGTGAAATTCATTCGGATGTATCTGGACCACATCCGCAAGTGTGATCTGACGTCAATTAATCATATATCCTGTCACGCCGGCTGCGCTCGAATGCTCACCAGAGTATACATGCTGGTTGATGTGGTGTGTTCGCATTGGTTTGGTGCACAAGAACAAGACTCGACAATTTAAAGGAAGTACATGTACCTGAGTGAGTGGAACGAGCTTCCTTCCGAAGAAACGCCGACAGCAGCAAGCCGCACATTCTTCTCTTCTCGCCCAATACAAGCACTTTCTTCCGCATCTTACCGTTCACGACAATTGCCTGCATGTGACAGGTTGCATGTTTCAGTGATCGTACGCGCGAGGATGAGCGGATTCCAATTTCCTCCGCCGCCGCCTCCGTTGCCGCCTTCGAACGGTCCAGCATCATTCCAGGTAGGTTCCCGTGACCAGTCCAGTTCTCGGGGCAGAGGAAGAAGACATGGCGAGCAGAGCGACACACGTACAGGCTCTGCAAACGACACTCACACGCCTCCATGCTCAATGCGCGCACCTCCACGAAACTTCCGTGGTACAGCAGGAGCAAGTTTCTCCTCTGATCGGGCACTGTATTCGCCTCCTGCCCACATACCTCCTGGCTCGTACGTCAACCCAGCCTTCGCACGGCCCACGGCGACACAGGGCAATGGTATGTCCAATGGAAGTGCGCCTGATGAAGAACTTCGGTGTAGGCCATCTCGACCAAGCCAGTCTAGCCAAGTATCCGCAGCCGCCTCTGGGCCGCCCGCGTTCGCAGATGCCCACACAGGATCAGGTTGCTCATATGGTGGCTACAAACGAAAGCTGGATGACTTTCAAGGCGCTCAGTCTCGACCACAGATACGCAAGCTCAGAGTCTCCGCCCAAGTGCAGCACGGACGCGGTAGCGAGACTTTGACCATGCTTCGGGACACATCTTCACCAGTACTTCCTAGTCGAGTGGACACTGTGCGTGCACCCGCGGCTCAGCAACCGAAAAGCTCTAACGAAAATGTCCTTGGTCTTACGCCAGGAAATCTTGACCCTCACTACACGTCCTCAGAAAGCGACTGCGAAGACGATAGCCTTGACGAGGAAGCTGTGCTAGCACATGGTCTTGGACCAAACCTGACATTTCACGACTCGCATGGGGAAATGCGTACTCTGAATACGGTGGCAGATCTCATGGCCTGGCGAAGTGCAAGACGAGCCAATTTCCCAACAAGGGATCGTTTGAGCCAGAAACATGCCGAGAAGAGGCAGATTGGTTTGGAGCGCAAGAGGCTGCTCACAGAGGCTAGTGAGGCAATACGTATTGCCATGTGTGCAGAGCTGTCATCGAGCAGGCCACCGTCAGCCGTGCATACACAGCCGTCCGCTCAAGCGCCCAGGTCCAAGCTTGAGTTCAGCGAGCTGCATGTAGGTAGCAACGCAGAATCGAGCTCCGTGAATGGGGCGCTATCGAAAAACAAGGACACGGGCGAATGCAACAATCCTGCCACACAGAGTTCGCAACCTATCTCCATGCCGGATCCGAACACCAAGGCAGCAGATGCTGAGTCTCCACACGCCATTAGAATTGCAGACGAGCGAAGACAATATGCTTATGTAGCGACGAGTAATGGTCACGGAGGGCTAGATGCCAGGCAATTCGAACACGAGACAATCCCCACGGGTAACAGCGATGCGTCCGACGCAGATTCCAGCGAGGACCCTCCAGAAGAGACAACGTTCAAGCAGCACAATGTGGTAAAGACGAGGAAGACGCCGTGCAAATACTTTGTGGCGAGCGGGTACTGCCGTGATGGCAGCACGTGTCGCTTCAAGCATGAGCTTCCAAAGAGAGTCGAACTGGAGCACAAGCGCAAAGTCGATTTGCAGAAGAGCGACCCGTTTGCACCTGCATTGGACGGAACAGGTCATGACAGCAGGAAAACTATACATCAGCGTCTGCTTGAGCGCGATCGGGATGATCAAGACCAGCTCGCCTTGCAGGTCATCAAATACCTTGGCAGTAAGCAATTTTTCTCAAACGGACAACGGTCAAGGTAAGGTACATGTAAGGCAGTTGAGCAAGCTAAGATGTGTGTACTTGTAAGGATTACCTGAGTTCTTCAATGATACAGTGATTTTGGACAGCACAGATGCAAAGCCCTTTGATGGATGAGAATCATGTTTAGCATTAGACTCAAGGCCGGCTCCTACATACAGTTCCGTGAGGACTCTGATAGATCTATCGCTTTGACGCTCCGAGCTACAATACTCCCATGATCAGACATCTACATCAGTGGCACAATCATGTTCACCTGAACCCAGTGTAACGCCGTATGCCGCACCATCTTATTAACACAGACCACACATGGTGAACAGCACAGTCTCCATTGCGCCCTCGTCCCCGTGCACATCTCCTAGGTAGCCAAGCTTTCCGAGACCAATTCCTGTCATCGCGGCTGGGGTCTGGCTTTTGTTTGGAGATGGGGGCCAGACACAAGATTGAACACAAGCTGCGGCTGCAGGCAGGTAGATTGCGTCCGCTGGATCAACATCGGAAAGGTGGCGAGCCTCCGAACTGTATCGTGATATAAGAGCAGCCGCGTCGGTGCGGCGGGCAGCTTGATTGATGGTATACTCGGCGCGTTGATATCCCCCGGTCCTCCAGTAGAGGCCGAACGACGAGAAGAGCTTCATGGCGTCCAGGTCATGGACGAGAGACGGGAAATGGCAACAAAAGACCAGAGTGCCGCCATGCTTCTGGACGAATTGCCGTGCCTCATCTCTCAATGAGACGTACTTGGGCTCAGCCAGAGCCTGGTCGGTTGCGAGGATGATCGGATAGAGATTGCTGCTGAAAAGCACACTGGCCTGGGCTTCGGTGGTGATGGACTCGACGTGGGCTTTTGCAGAGAGTCCAGACAACAACCGAGAAAATGTACTTTCAAATGCAGGCTGCTTGCTGAGTTGCAGGAGTGCCACCTTCGGTCGGCGATCGATCTTGGGCTTGTTGGCGGCGGGTGGTGGTCGAGCAGGTCCAAAGAAGGGCCTGGCGGTCTGTTGGGAATAGACTGCGGCTCTCGAGGGCATGATGAAGCGTTGGCGAAGCGGACGAACGCACAGAAAGTGAGTCAGTGACAGACATGGCGAGATATGAGGAACACGAACAGACACATGCAGCCATCATAATAGTAACGTTCAGGAGCGGTGAGTGTCACCGCATCGTGAGCGACCGGGACCCAGGCTGGTTTCATCCATGGAGGGGAGGCCAGGGCAGCAAGGCGAGGAACAGCAGTTGCAGCACTCCAAGCGTCGTCACAAAAGCTCGCTACATACAGAAGTCGAATGAACCAAAGGGTGCAGGCGCGTGAGAGACACGTGAGAACGGGGCGGTGGTGAGTGAACAATGCGCGTCTGTGCTACCAACCAGCTCCACCAGGCCGGAGGAGGGAAGGGGGGCAGTCGCGCTTATCGTCTATATTGTCGCATCATGCCGGGTGTCACGAACGAGCCATCCGGGCAGCGAGACTGGACTACTTAGGTAGTCTACTACACGGCGTGGACGCCAGTGGGCCGGGCGTGAGAGAGGGGGGGAGGGGG